>JAJIZL010020279.1:286617-302026 GCA_023969395.1 Amblyomma maculatum | reverse complement strand
GACGCCTCTTCGTTTCGCCTCCATCGAAACGCAGCCGCCGAGGTCGGGTTCGAACCCGGGTACTCCGGCACAGTAGTCGGGCATCTTACCACTGCACCACCCGGGCGGGGCTTGTGAGCCTTGCAAAAATCTTCCTTCACGTGTACATACCATCATCATCATCCCGCGGCGCCGGCCTCGGTTGTCCATCGGAATAAACGCCAGACACGGCATCCCTTGCCTCGCCACCTCGACCTTGCCGTCTCGACCTGACCTTGTTCCACAATATATCTATTGCATTGTTTCGATGCAATAAATACCATTAATAAAAGCAGAGACAGCATAGTATCTCGTGCATTGGTCAGGAGAGCTTACCTGTGTATTGTGGCACCGTTTCAAAACACAGCCGTTGCAATGTTTTCTCACAAATGTTTTTATTTTACAACTTTTTACAATTGAAGTGACATGTGATATGTGCACGCTGTTGGTATGCGATGGATTCGTGCTGTTGCCACGGCAACTGCCATTGTTAACACATTGCTTAATAGTGCGATCTTGACGAATGTGAGCAGCATATTTAACGCTCTAAAATGTTACACTGTGACGGACCAAATTGACGAACAGCTATCTTGGTTGTTACGTGTAAACTTTGCGATGTAGCCGCAGCGCATCCAGTGGTTTCACTGCACACAGTCTATGGGATATGTACACAATTCTTAATTGCTAACAATGTTTACCAACAATGATACCACTACAGTATTCTGAATGAGCCTAGAAATTTAGACATCAACCTTAATTTCATTTCAGAGGAAATATTCTGGGTTTAATTCCCTTTAAAACGCGTTTATCTGGCTTTATATGGCGCACATGCGACTAATTTCGCCATGCGGTAAACACAGGGAGGTTACGTACCCTTTTAAACTGAAACGTGCAGCATATCTTACAGCTAATACGTATTCTTATTCGATCCTTAAAGATATAAAACCGACCGAACAGTTTGGTTCAATTAGCGCGGCAAAGTTTTGGTGAGTTTGCAGTAACCCATTTTTTCTCCCTCCCTCTGTCAGCTTTCTAACGGATTTTAGCGTGCGATTTCTAATGACTGGAGCTTTTGTTTAGGTAACCAGTGTCAAGACAGAAAAAAAAAAAAGCTTTTAAATCTCCTACTTACTGGATTCCTCTTTTTGACGTTCTCACTTTATTTTACCGCTTCTGCACAGCAACGTTCGAAGTATTCAGCTCGCCTTAGATCGCAGTTTCCGGATAACTACCCCGGGTACGTAATGAGACGAAGTCGAGTCAGGAGTGCATCGTTTACACAAAGGCGATTGTGGCAAGTGCGGCCGGCGCCTATACTTAACTCGATGTAGCTAATTTTAGCACGTCCTCTGGTTGCAAGGACGGGATCATTACGCAGGACCGTCTCAACAACAACATCCAAAGTGGGTGTGACGATCACCGGCAACCCGACACAACACTAATCGCTCCTTTATTCCATGGCTCATGCGAACGAAAAAACAGCGCAAAGCGACACTGCTTCTTTTGAATCAGTTTCATTTGCCAGTTTTGCGACATCGCGCAGGAGGCTTTCGCATTGGTAATTCTACATTCAGTTTTTGTTCCGCTGCGAGGGTCTCACGTTTGCACGGAAATCCGATCTATCCGATGTGTGCTGGGGTATTGGCTCAGCTTTCTTTCGTTTGTTAGTGTAGACTGGTAATAGGAACACCCACGCGCGTATAACATGCATTGCAGTCTTTCCGCTTCCGTCGCAAAAAAGGAAGATGGTTTTTTAGCGAGAGCACCCAATAAAGCTTTTCAGTCATCAGTGAAATAAAGTGTTCCTGTTTAAACGATGTGTTAAGACCGTTTTCAACCACTCTTCGTTCCGCTGAAGACTATATGGGCGCTAAAATCGTGGTGGCGACATTGTGTACGACTGCGGGCGTTTGTTTTTGGAGTCGCGGTGTTTAGCTATCTACCTACTGTTGTTTCTAAACTGGCGCGGTCTCCGTTTTTGGCTTCGCTGTAATCGTTTGCAGCAGTAGCCGTTATTGGTACTTGTTGGTACAGCGTCCGGTTTCGCAACGTTCAATGTTTTTCTGTATTTAAGAGACGCGTGTTTGAGCGCCAGACAGCAGGCTCAGTGCGGGCATATCCTATGTTTTGACGGGGCAGAAGAACTACATGGCCACTTTCCGTGTTACGAAATGAGGTCTTCACATATTTTTCTATTATAACTCAGGGACACTTTTTCTTGGCAATGGAGCCAAAGTTACAGAGCCAAAACGCGCCATCTTCCTGCGCAGCTGAATATAGTCCCTAGTTACATGAGTAGTTTCTGCAAAAACAAATTGAAATCATAGCGCTAGTTATTTACGGTATATGTTTTTTAACGGAACTGATTTTCCGAAATGAAGCTGTTATGCCTAAAACACTTGGTTTGGTTCCACCAGGTTTTCTTCTGTGATGTCTGTCGCGGGTTTTAGAGACGCCCCGACTTTGCAGACAAGATGGCGACTGCCGCCTGTTCGGGTCGTTCCGGTTCTGCTTCGTTCACTCCGCTTCGACTTGAAGCGTTTTCTCCAGAAAAGATTCGAGTCAAGTTCAAGAGACGCTGGCTGTTGAAGCAAACGAAGTAAATGATCTGCAACGTCTATGCAGGCCGAAAGCCGCGCGGTCGAACTACATGGCGGAGCGACACGTTTAAAGGCCCCGCCTCCCTAACTTTGCGCCCATTGCCAAGAAAAAGTGTCCCCGAGTATAGCCCCCTAATCGTACTCCCCGCGGACACGGCAACTGCCCGTTCACGTTCTTAATTTAACCTCCTCCTCGTCCTCCTCATCCTCTCTCGCTCTCTCTTTCCAAACAGCACAGCATGGTGCCCCGCCGGTTCTTGCCCCGCTGGGGTGGTGCAGTGGTAAGACGCCCGACCTCGGCGGCTGCGTTTCGATGTAGGCGAAACGAAGAGGCGTCCGTTTGCTGTGAGATGTCAGCGCACGTTAAAGATCCCCAGGTGGTCGAAATTACTCCGTAGCCCTCCACTACGGCTCCTCTTTCTCTTTCCACTTTCACTCCCACCTTCCTCCCTTCCCGTACGGCGCGGTTGAGGCGTCCACAGAAAACAAGTGAGACAGTTATCGCGCCGTTCCCTTCCTATAAATCAATCAATCAATCAATCAATCAATCAATCAATCAATCAATCAATCAATCAATCAATCAATCAATCAATCAATCAGGAGTGCGGAATCCGCTCGCGTAATGGGAAATAGTTTTAAGCGTCTGCTCTTTTTTCTCAGAACGAGAAAAAAATGATTCGCCTAATATGGTAGAGCTTTGAAATTTTTCTAGCTAGGCTCACATCTAAACGATCATAAAAGTGAATCTGTCACGCCACCTGTCGGTAACATGAGTCATTGTGGCTCCAAATGGGCACCGCGTAATTAATCGAGGAACGGCCTTCAGGACCCCGTGGGGGGAGGGGGGGGTTAGTTTTACAGTAGAGGCTGTAAAGGAAATACGTCATCAATGCTTTCAGGTAATTCGCACAAGGAATATGTTTCTCATTCAGGGAGAGGTGGAAGGTGTGGCTTACCTGCGCGGACTGTACTTGAATTTTCAGAATGCGCCCTGTGCCAGCAAGCTGTTCTTTTGTAGATGAAAAAGCAAATAAAACGTCGCTAATTTCGACTGGGGAACTGATGACCGTCCTCAGCGGATATGCCTCGAAAAATCTGGCCTAGCAGGAAACGGCAAGCATGGAAAGAAGAAATAAACACATGGCGCTCGAGTGTACGCTCTACCTCGTCCCTGTCGTTACCTGCATGTCAGTGTCCGCAGAGTAAACACTTAAGCCTCAGCGGACGTTTCTGTTAAAACAGGTTTATCGGTTCCCCAGAGCCTCCGTTTTCTGGTCACTCGCTTTATGGGCCTACCGCATGAAAATGTTGGAAAAATGATCTGCGTGTTCAGGTCAAGGCTAAGAGTGGTGGTATGCCTTATGACCGCAGCACGCCGCCAATATACGTGGGAACCGGGTAAGCAACCTATGCAAGTCTTGGCGTGTGGGTCAGGATGTGTGCGTTGCGTACTGGTCACATTGACTCCGGACACTTGTTAAAGAAATATAGACTCGACGTAATTTTTTCCTTATGTTTAATTCCTTATAAAGGTACGTAATGCATTTATATAGACAGATAATCGCCTGATATTTGCCTACGTCCACTAAATAATTTGTAATCGAAATTCTTTTCTCTTCATTCTCTTCACAAATGCTGCGCTGCTTAGTTGTACACGGACAAAGGAACTGGACAAACGCTGAGGTTAAGCGCAATCTACCAAGGGAAGCTTTATTTCTTAGAAAAGGAAAAAAAGGAAACGCAAGCACGCGATATAATCTGAGGATCATGAATACACATAAATCATAACAGTGCACTGTAACAGCAAGACCAACTAAGGAATGAAACCATGAAACAAATTGGACGACGCTTAAGCTTCGCCTTCAAGAGTGGAACGCGATTGCGTTTTGCACCTCGTTCGCACCGCCCACTCATTCGCTCGGTATGCTCTTGAGTCACACAAAGACATAGTTTTCATACTCAACACTTCTAAGTGCACTGTATAACTTTATTCTAATTATTTGTTCAAACAAGTGCTTCTCACAATCTACATTATCGCACTGTGTTGTGCACACTACAACGTTTCTTGCTTCCGTGTTCCTTTAGCGTTCACACGCACTGAGTATGTTAGAGGGAGAAAGCCGGGCAGCGACGCGCCATGAAGGCGGACGCCTTGATGGAATCGTCCTCTATCTCGCTTGGGAGCACCACGCAGAAGCATGATTCCTCGGAAGCAGCTCGGCACACATCGCAGGGGATGCTTTCCCAGCAGAAGCGCTACGGCGCAGCGATCACGTCAGAGGCGTCCGGCATCAGACGCTGCACCTAGCAATCGCGCTGTGAGCGGAAAGAGGATGGTGGTGGTGGTGACAAACTTTATTAAGATGAGCCTTAGCTGTGACATCCTAGGGATGGAATGGCTCTTGGGTGCGTGTCGTGGCCGGAAGGTGACTTTTCCCGGCGACTTCCAAAGCCCAGTCCACCAGCTGCCGTTGGGCAACCGGCTCAGAACTGGACACCGCAGCCTCCCATCGCTCGAGGTTTGTGAGTTGCCATTCGGGAGGTGGAAGATGCTCAGGGCAAGAATAAACAATGTGAGCAAAATCCGCTTTTGGAGCACCACAGAGGGTGCATTCTGGCGTGAACAGTCCCGGGCGAACAAGGGCGAGGTAGGCGGGGGAGAGGAAAGTGCGGGATTGTAGCTGGCGCCACGTCACCTGCTTCAATTTAGTGAGAGACTTGTGTAGAGGTGGATAGGCAAGACGTTGTTCGCCGTAGTGCACAGTGATCTCGTGGTATGTGACCATTCGATCTCGAGCGTCACCCCAGGCGTCGGCGGCTCCTGCTCGGTTGACGAAACCTCGAGCAAAAAAATGAGCCGCCTCGTTACCTGGGTGGCCGGCATGGGCTGGGACCCAGAGAAGTTGAATAGGTCGCATAGGAACGGGAGATTGGCTGAGAAGCCGGAACGCGGGTTCGGAAACACGTCCTTTCGCAAAGTTTCGGATGGCTGTCTTCGAATCAGTAAAAATGAGGGTCGCCGATGTGGTAGAGATTGCTAAGGCTACTGCCGCCTCCTCCGCTTCCGCGGAAGTGGAAGCGATGACAGTACCTGCGGTAAGAAGGGCGGAGGAGTTTGACACTACAGCTAGGGCGAAGGCGGGAGAAGATGTGTAAGAGGCAGCATCGACGTAGACGGTCTCCGGCTCTGTGCCATAGTGTTTGTGTAGGGCGGCAGCCCGAGCAGCACGACGAGCCACGTGATGTTCGGGGTGCATGTTCTTGGGTAGGGGGTGAATGGTAAGGAGTTCTCGTGTGTAGCGTGGGAGGGAGAAGGTGTAGGCGTAATATCCAGGGGGACGTAGACCGATAGCGTTAAGAATGTGACGGCCGGCTAAGGTGGAGGAGAGCCGATCAAGTTGGGCAGACCGATGAGCCTCGATGAGTTCGGCGAGGGTATTGTGTACGCCCATCTTAAGAAGACGTTCATTCGACGTGTGGCGGGGAAGGTTGAGGGCCGTCTTGTACGCCTGGCGGATAAGGCAGTTGACCTTGTTCTCCTCTACTCGAGAGAGGAAGAGGTATGGTAATGAATAGACTACCCGACTAAGAACGAAAGCCTGGATCAGGCGACGGAGGTCGTGTTCCCGCATGCCACTGTGTTTATTAGCGATTCGTCTAATCAGGCGGACTGTTTGTTGAACGGTAACACTGAGCTTGGTGATCGTGGCGAAAAGAGGAGCCGCGTCGCCTAAACACCACTGTTCGAGTGACGCACTCTGGATGTTGGAAGGGGAGAGAGCGAGAAAACTTATTAAACGCAAGGGTATTGGGGCATCCTCGCACCGGTACCCGCGCGGCCCGAAGGGGAGAAGCGGGTGAGCGAAAATAGTGATCTAAAGAAAGGAAAGACGCTTGATTCTACAACCCGTGAGGGTGCACGGCGAAACGTCAGGGGCGAGTGGCGCGCCACGTGTCGGGGCAGCGCCGCACATTGCGAGGAGGGGTTCTTCTGTGTTTGCCGCAAGATGGCTCTGCATGTGCGCAGAGCGCAGAAGAAATGTAGCGGAAACGTACTTCGCTACTCGTGTAACTGCGACTTCGTAAGTAGCATGCTCATAATTACCGATATACACCGCAGTATAACGCTCTGCGGCACGTTTCCAAGGCAACACCGCATTCACTAGAAGCGCTTTTGTACCGCTTTCAAGCGTCGAACTCGTGGCTGAGTGGTAGCGTCTCCGTCTCACACTCTGGAGACCCTGGTTCGGTTCCCACCCAGCCTATCTTGGAAGTTGCTTTTTATTTATGAAGTGCATGCCGGGATTTATCGCTCACGGCTAACGCCGCCGACGCCGACGACACCGGCTTTTCTGCGACACGAGCTCCTTAACGCTACTGCGTTAAAATGTGAAAAATAAACACCCTATCCAAGCCCGGGATGAAATCGCAAAAGCAAGGCGCCCGTGTGCTGTGCGATGTCAGTGCACGTTATAGAACCCCAGGTGGTAGAAATGATCCGAAGCTCTCCACTACGGCGTCTCTCATAGCCTGAGTTGCTTTGGGACGTTAAACTCCACAAACCAAACCAACAACAGCTACTACTACTACTAATAATATTAATAATATTAATTGGTTCCCAAGAAGGGAAAAGCGCAGCATTTCTCACACTTGTTCTATGGACACTTTACCCGCGCCCTAAGGGAAGGGAGGAAGGCGGTAGTGAAAGCGGACAGAGAGAAAGAGGAGCCTTAGTGGTGTGTTCCGGAGAAATTTCGATCACCTGCGGATGTCTAACGTGCACTAACATCGCACAGCACACGGACGCTTCTTCATTTCGCTTCCATCGGAATGCAGTCGCCGGCGGTTGGGATCGAAGCCGAGTACACCGACACAGTAGTTGGGCATCTTGCAGCGGGGCCCCATCCGTGTTCCAATGACCTTATTTGTTTCAATGACCTTTTTATGCCTGCTGTCCTTATGTCCCTATCTAAAAGGGGACAAAGATCTGTCACGCCGTCATCGAACGGTTGTCGCTTTGTCGTCTGCTGATAAAGTGCTGCGACCAGGAGATCTGATGGATCACTATGCTCCCGTTAGATATGTCGTCTGCTGTTCACTTGGTGGCCCTAAAATATGCTTTAGCGATATTATCTGGACTTTTCTCGTATGTTTTGAGAATTACATCTCCAGGTCTACGAATAAACTTGTTCTGCGCAACGCTTATGAACTACTGGGTCAATAAAATGAACTATGTGCCCTTTAGTGCGCATAACAAGAGCTGTGACCTTTGTAATATACAACACGTCTTAGCATGACGCCTATGCCTGGTAACGTTAGTATAAGTGAACATTTAGCTAACGTCCTTTGTGCGCCTGACTGTCGCTACTGTTATGATTGAAATTTCGCTTCAATGCAAAGATTGCTCCAAGTATTTAACAGACGCATGTTTGAGCGGCAGACAGCAGGCTCACCGTGAGAATATCCTGCGTTTTGACGGACTGAATTACCACATGGCCGCTTTCTGTGCACCCTGCCGCGGTGGTAAGACGCCCGACCACTTGCGGATCTCCGTTCGCGCGTTCATCCACATTGCTACTGGCTTAACCACGAATCATTTATTGGTTACTTCTACTATCTCGCATGCACCTAAGATCATACACTCGTATACTATCACGTTATGTGCATAAGCATGCGGCATAAATGGGTGTAGGTAAA
The DNA here is from genome assembly GCA_023969395.1 of Amblyomma maculatum. Classification (NCBI taxonomy): domain Eukaryota; kingdom Metazoa; phylum Arthropoda; class Arachnida; order Ixodida; family Ixodidae; genus Amblyomma; species Amblyomma maculatum. Next base: position 293,711 of record JAJIZL010020279.1, on the reverse strand, counting down.
AACGTCCCCGGAAAAAAGGTCCCTGTAAGATACGTCCCCGAAAAAAACGTCCCCGGAAGAAACGTCCCCTGAAGTAGTGGCAACTAGGAAAAAACGTCCCCAAGGCCAAAAGCCGGCCCTAAAAAAGATTTCTTCCGGAACTCACATGAAAAAACAACAACACACATTTTATGCCATTCTTTTTTGGCTTTGAGGTTAATGTAATCATTTGGAACCTGCGTCCTCTGGGAACCCGAAATGTTTACAAGAACTGTGTAAACGCATGCATGTGAAAGAGCTATCTGGCTCTTTATACGTTGCGAGGTTCCGAGCTTCGCAGCTCGTTAAGCATTCATATATGGCAGGTCTAATATGTTTGGTAACACTGCCCACTTAGAAAGGTGTCAAGCGGATCGGCGTATGGTAGTCTCGGGGAACCGCCCAAAGCAAAAGACGTCACTAGAATTACTTTCCAGACCTTCTGGTGACGAGGTTCAACCGTTCTTCTGATGCTGATGTAGAATTGTGATAATGGTGATGATGGTATAAGAAGAACGAGGCTTAACCGGTCGTGCGTCATGGACATATTAAAGCATCGCTCCAAGTTTCTCCGGTAAAACCGGTGGTCAGCTCCTCTTTACCCGCAAACAAATTGAAGACGAGGCGCTGTCACTGGGGGGTATTACCGCTGCCATAACTTTTTTGACATGAATGCCCGCATCAGTTCGACGTTCGCGGTCAATTCCAAGCCGACAGGTCAAACCGCTGTAATAAAGTTAACATGCATCATTCATCATTGCAGCTCGCCATGGGGAAACGTAGTCTACGTCATATAGCGCGAGACTTCATCCCCGTTCGGGGACATTTTTTTCCTACTTAGCCAATAGGGACATTTTTTCCGGGGACATTTGCTCCGGGGACATTTGCTCCGGGGACGTTTTTTCCGGGGTCGTTTGTACTGGATCTCGGCATAAATATATAATGCCAGTCTTTTATCTAAAGCCCCACTAGCGTGCTTGCATGGCCTGAGGATAGTGCGTTTGACTTGGACTCCAAGGTTCCTGATAGGTTGGGTTTCGCTTTCAGCCTTCGTTCTCAAAGGTGAAGCCCGAGTTGTCAGTGCGCCTTGCCTCTTACCAGAAGCATTCCTGTGATCTTTCGCTTACAGTGTAGACGCAAGAACGCTGACGACTGATTTCGTGTGAACGAGGTCTTCAACCATATCGCGTTAAAAGTACCATGACTGGCTCTCGACGGCGTACAATTGAGCGGAAAGAATAGCCCTTATTTTAAGCTCTCGCCAAAAATCCTTACTATTTGGTTTTTGTTGACACTGTCACCCAAATACGGAGACGGATGGATGGATGGATGGAATATAGGAGCGTCCCCTTTGAAACGGGGTGGTAGCAGTTGCTATCATGCTAATTTTTCTCCCTATATCTTAATTATTGATTTAGATTGGTTAACTAAACCATCATTCTATTTATTAGATTTTTGTTTCTACATTACTAACATTATGTCACTTCTCTGCTTTTAAGCCACCAATCTTCCAGTCGTTTTTTGCTAGTTTCCACCCCAGGTTTATTCACCCGGCCACTGTTATCTCTAAACCCCAGAGCTTCAGGAACAGTGATTGCGCCTGCACCAACTTCCGGATGGTTACCATTACATTCGAGTATAATATGGTCAATTGTTTCACTGGAGTTACCACATACAGCACATGCGTCATCTCCATTGTTAAATTTCTTTTTGTAGCTGCGTGTTCTAAGGCACCATGATCTAGCTTCAAAAAGTAGGGCACTGCCTCTTGAGTTATCAAAGCAATCTTCCTTCCTGATCTGCATTTTCCACTTTAGGTACAATTCCACACTCCGTTTCTTCTCCATCGAATTTATCCAATTTTTTCCTTCTGTGTTTTTCACCTGTTGCTTAATGCTCTTTATTTCTCCGTCCTTGCGACTAGCATACTTACTAGTTAGTTTCCTAGTTCTTTTCCTCCATTATGAGTCAACGCTTTTTAAGTAAAGGTATTTAAATACCTTAGCTGCCCATCTGTTACTGTCCAATTTCCTCAGGCGTTCCTCATACAATATTTTACTCTGAGATTCCCGTACTTCGAAAGATACCCAGCCCATATCTCCCTGTACCGCCTCATTTGTAGTTTTGCCGTGGGCACCTAATGCTAATCTTCCAACGGATCTCTGATTTATTTCTAATGTCGACTGTACCTCTGATTTTAGGCACAAAACCGCATTTCCGAAAGTAAGTCCGGGCACCATAATTCCTTTCCAAATACCCCTCAAAATCTCATACCTATTGTGTCCCCACAATGCCTTATGCTTCATTATCCCGGCATTCCTTCGCCCTTTGGCCTTAAGTGATTGCACAATCGCGCTTGTCTAGAGCGCGCTAGCGGGGCCGTTAGGTGAAAACACAGTGACAGTTTAAAGCAGTTATTAAGTTGTACTAGTAATACCTGCGCTTGAACGCAAAAGAACGTGCATTGTGTTTAGAAAACGTTTTATTAGACATTTACATGTGTGATGACAAATGACCAAAACTGAAAACTTATACTTTAAGAACAAGAGACACAGCACATAATATACCTCATGTCGAGGAAATACATCAAAATTCACTATTTACTTTAACCTCATAGTCAAAGTGCCTTACACAAAATAAAAACAAAAAACAAATATAACCGAGGGCGCTGCAGAACCTGCACAGGAGAAATGCGTAAATCTGAGCGTTGCTGCGGCGCAAAGTATATTGCGCCCCTCTTGAAGAGATTTCACAATGCGGAAGTTATGATAGCAGCTGCGTCGTTGACTAAATTGCGTAGTAAGCTGCGCATGTTGTTTTGTTCTCTTTTTTGCTCAATTAGACGACACTTTACATGTTTCGTGATAAATTTTACTAATTGTATTTCTGCTTTTTTTCTCAAACGACCAACTTTCGATCACGTGACACACATGCAAACAGGTCACACTTCCGGTCACATGATCCTCGCTACACTTAACGTGCACCTGCTACACATCACGTGACTGGAAGTGTGATGTCATATCCCAACATCACCATTACTGTGCCTGGCTATTTCGGCGTATGACATTTCCGTCTATAATTAAACACCTAATTACTCATGTTACACATACGATTTCCCAGGGGAGATTTTTCATGCTCTATCTAATACAGTCATTCATTTCTGGCAACTGGTTCGGTTATGAGGAAATCATGTACACAACTTTTGGAGACGTCAAACCTCAAACATAGACACTTCATGCTTACGCATTAAAAGGAGCCGCAATAAAAGACTTTTTTTTTTTAAGTTTCTTAAGAGCACACCAGCAGAGAGTTTTAGACAAGTCGGATCAACTCTGTGTTGCGGTGCTCTAGCAGGGCCCGCCAGCCGCCTCTGATATGATCTATCCGTGTTCCAATGACCTTTCTTGTTCCAATGACCCTTTTCTGCCTGGTGTCCCAGGTTATGTCCCTATCTAAAAGGGGGACAAATCCGTCACGCTGTCATCGAACGGTTTTCGCTTTGTCGTCGGCTGATAAAGTGCTGCGACCAAGAGATCTGATCGATCACTATGCTCCCTTTAGATATGTCGCCTGCTGTTTGCTTTCTGGCCCTAAAATATGCTAGCTGTATTGTCCGGACTTTTCTCACATGTTTTAAGAGCTGCATGTTCAGGCTTGGGAATAAACCTGTTTCACGCAACGCCTCTGAACCGCACGGGTCAATAAAACGAACTATGCGTCCTTTAGTGCACATAACAAGAGCTGTGAACTTTGTAATATACCACACGTCTCTACATGAGGCCACTGCTTGGCAAAGTTAGTATGAGTGAACGTTAATCCAATATCCATCATGCGTCTGCCTGTCGTTATTGTTATGAGTGGAATTTCACAAGAGAGTTCTTATAATAGAAATATTGCTTCAATGCAGCAGAAAACAACGGCGATAAAAAGACCATAGCCCGGAGACCATCGAGATTCCTGTGTGTTCACTTGAATATGGCTCCAGACATGGTTCGTTTTATTCACTTTTATTTTATTTATTTTTTTGCTTGGCCGTGCGAGTGCTTGAAATATGCGACATTATAGCACTCAAAATGTTTATACGGTCCTATAGTCGACTATACTAAAAGAATCTTAGGAGATTATCTTAGCAATAACGATGATTTCTCACTAAAGCAGTAAATTATTATTGCGAAAGCAATACTACTCTAGGTTTCGAGCCTTCAGCGTAGCGCGGCCGGTAGCCACCTCTTACCCACGTGACGCTGTGACGTCACATCCCACGTAGGCTGGCAGAAGCTGCCAAATTGGTTTCTCGTTTCACATGGAACTGTTATGTCAGAATCAGCCTGCTTGGACCCTGGCATTCACGTTACCCCTATAGGCCACTAAGGCACATTCATACGGCTTGGTTAAAGAGGGGCTTTATGTGTGGGCTGAAGAAGAAGAAAAAGGGAAGGAGAACGCTCGGTCACCCGCAGCTAATGCTTTCGCTCAATATTTGGTTCAGCAGTGTTGAACTCTTGTAATTTTTATTCTCTGCGTTTCCGCAGTGCGCAAGACCAGTGATCATCATGCATATTTACCCATATGCATGATTATCATATAATAATGGGAAGTCCGAGGCACCTAGGACGCATTTGAATTATAAGGTAATTATGAAATATCATAAAATATAGTCATATACATGCTGATGGGAACGACTGAAGCTTCCGATTAGTGACAAAAATTTACTCTCAAGATTTCTTCTTTGCTCACAGAAAGTGATTAGATCTTCCATAGAAAAAAAAAAAAAAAAAAACGGGCCGCATTCCTGAAAATAATCATGAGTCTACTGCTTAATAATGCAAGATATGTTTTATGGACATGTGGAAAAAAAATGGACTAAGCTCCCGATCCGTAGCAAATGTTTACTTCTAAGGTGAGCCCTGCTCTCACCATAAGTAAAAGCAACTATAAGAGAACTGTGGAATGATTTAAGGTACCTTTATAAAAACATTGATAAAATGGCCTAACCTGGCGATCGGAACCAAAATTCCGCTTCTGAAGTTTGTCCTGCGGTCATAAATTTAAGTCAGACTGAAAGAGCAAACCAGTGAGGTCCGTTTTTGAAAGTAATAGCAAGAACTAGAAACCTATCGAACGACCATATGAGTATATATAAGGAATTTGTCTTGAAGTTATACAATATATGAAGCAATTCGTCCATGAACTCTGTCAGAAAAATCTAAATTTGGGGGGTATGCTTTTTGTTCGTTTCAGTGCTCCAAAGCTTTTGACATCACCATCGTGGTAACTGTAGGCGTCACTGCACAAACTAACAATTTTAACTGTAATTACGATCATTGTACTGAAACTTCATAAGAACTTATGAGGGGCTTTTGGCCAGTAGTGGACGTAATATGGGGGATTGTGACGCTGGAAAATATTTTAAATATCGGTCGCTCCACTGCTCGTTGCATTGCTCAGTCAATAGTGCAAACGTAGCCATGCTCTGCGCTTCATCGCAACCTGATGGTGGGTAGAACGCTGTTTATATAGCACTTCACCCTCAGTTTCTTGCTTATGTTGCGCCTTAATTGAATTACGTTTTGAGACCTGTCTACGTCACTTAGTACAAAGTGGCTTGGTTTGATTTGGTTTTTGGAGTTTCAAAGCAACTCAGGCTACGCGAGACGCTGTAGTGGAAGACTCCGGAAATTTAGACCACGTGAGATTCTTTAACGTGCACTGATATCGCACAGCACATGGGTGCCTAACTTTTCACCTTCCTCGAAAAGCGGCCGTTGCGGCAGGAATTCGAGCCCGTATTCTGGCAAAAATAGAGAGATAAAGTTAAGTACAGAGTGATATCCGCAATTTTTCTTCACATAATAATATGAAAGCACGAGTTAGTTGTAGGAGTATTGAACGTTAAAAAGTATTTGACTTTCTTTATTTGTTTTGTTTTTGCAAAACGTATTTAAATATTTACGGGTACGTTGATGCTTTTCCATCACCAAAAGGGAAATAAATTGTTCACAGATTTAATACATTGCCACATGCCTGAAATGTATCATTTGAGGCTCCTCAGTGCTCTGTTTCAGGCCTTGTACTGTCGTTTCTCTAGGGTAAAGGGGTTGCAAACCGTGTAGATTTTCTTGTTAAAATGCGATTGCTTAGTGATGTCACCTTTTGTTTGGTCCCCTAGTATATTCTGATCAACATAATTTGGGCGGGTTTGCTGAGCGAGTCAGAAAGTTATTACAAACTTTGCATGGAATTACAGGCGTAAATTAACTTGTATAAACTTTTCGCCACGCGTGCGATAAATAAAAAATCGCCCCTTGTTGCTTTTACAGCACTTGCAACATTCCACTCCAAAAGTGCAGTGAAATAAAATATTAATGCGACAGGAGTTTCTATAAATCAAACTTGAATGATCGCACTGATCGTATATGTTGATCAGCTCAATGGATACACTTCTTAATTCTTTGTAAGGTGCTATACCTACAAGGTCTACAAGCTGTGATCCCACGAATTAAGAAAGCAATACATTTTTTCCGCGAAATTTCCAAACTCACATCTGAATCAGCGGCTCTAGAAAAGTTCGCCAAATACACGTCCTGAAAAAGTTGTACAAAAATGGCCAACTTATTTCTCCATTCAGAGTAGATGAAAAAATGTTATTCTAAATTAAGTGCCGTCCAGGCTCTCCTTGGACCTGTGCGCCCAGAAATCATTAGTCTTCTCTTTGTAAATGTGCTCAGCACTGGATTGAGCGCGGGACGCAGCATGTCTTCCACTTGTAGGTGAGGCCTGCTTCGATCTTTCCGCGGAAAACCACTGGCATACTTTTCTTGATGAGCTTCACGTGTTATGCTCGTTAGTGCCTAAGCAGTTTGTACCGAACCCCGCCACAGTGTTGTTGTTGTTGCCTGTATGAATTCCCATTAATTCGTTGGCGGGCTAGGAGCAATGCAAATCACATGTAGTTAATTGTTTACTTACGTGCGGCTATCCCCCTAAATAATATTGTTGTCGCGGAACATATGCAGCGCCAAGTTGTTGTTATTATTATTATTATTATTATTATTATTATTATTATTATTATTATT
>JAJIZL010020279.1:270205-286607 GCA_023969395.1 Amblyomma maculatum | reverse complement strand
TATTATTATTATTATTATTATTATTATTATTATTATTATTATTATTAAGCAATGCAGATGTGTTCCGATGTGCAAGACGAGAAATGAAAGCATACTTAGCCTGTCTGCAACGAAAAGAGACATTAGGACTCGCGGTCTACAAACTGCGAGCTATGCTAACTCAGGCCGCTCTTGATCGAGCTCTGCCGACAACTCCATAATCTATATAAAAAAGAGTTTATCGTTACGGGCAGACAGCTCTATGCAAGCTGGGTTCAAAAGGCCCCTGCAGTGCTTGTTTGCCATCTCCTCCTCCTCCCCCCACGGAACAGAAGAAGAAAGGAGGCGTTAAAGTTGACCCCTCGCGCCACACAGTGTTGCAAAACAGAAGCTTGAATAACGTTCAATGATCTAGCACCACTACATGCACTGGCGCCTGAGAAGAAGACGAGAGGCCCGGCACGAACACTGTAGAAAGTTAGAAAGTAGACATTCGCATAGCTGGAGTATTAAGGTGAAAGCGTTTTACATCGTGCAGAAAGTCTCCGTGCGCCGAGGCTGCCACATAGTCTCTGTCGAAGAATGACGTGATTTATAATAAAATGATTATACGAGGTGGAGAGTGAAAACATGTTCATATATGCAAAATGTCGTTCATGTGGAGTAATTAGTTAATTAATTAGAGCGAAAACAAAGTCGATTCAGCGTCGAAATAGCCTTGGTTGTCGATATAGTGTACAGACGTCAAAATAGCCCCGTACGTCGAAATTGTGAAAAATACGTGAAAAAATGTGCAAAAAAGGTGCGAGAACAATGCAAAGCCTTAATGTCAGGCATCGTCATTGCGTTACATTGAAAACAGTCAACCCAGAGTAAAGGAGGAAAAAGTACTTGGAAAAAAAGAGAGTGAAAAACAGTAAAACAGAAAAAAAAAGTCAAAAGAGAGAAATATAGAAAGCGTAAAAAAGTGTAAAAAAGAGAAAAAGGTACAAGAAATAAAACGAACAAACAAATAAGTGAAAAAGCAGCAAATTAGTGCAACGAGTCTCAGGAAAGTGCAGGAAACCCTTTGGCCTTACCACACTTTAGAGAGACCTAAGTGCCTACAAATATTTTTTTTTTTTAAATCTCCATGTCCTGCAAGTTGTCTGCAACAAAATATGGACCAGGGATCCCCTGTTAGGCTACCTCCACATTACGGTTACTTGGAAATATGCGAACACACGCGGCCAGCCGTCTCGCCATCTTTTCTGATGAGTTCTTTGCGCTGCTGTTACCGGTTCACAAGAGTTAACTAGTAGACAAGTGGGTTTTCAGCCGTTGCAATATATATATATTTTTTTTACCGCGAACACGGACCAAGACAAAATAAACAAAAAGAAAAAGAGAACGAAGCACGGGCGCTATACTTAACTGAATTGATTGAGGCAGAGAGACAATGTTCATATGCTAGCAGAACTGCGCAGGCGCTATAGTACAATGAATTTTGGAAATCAGAAAGCAGAGTTTTAACAGATCGGAGGAGAAATAAATTTTATCTCTTTCTACACGAGGTACAGACCACTGCCACTGTCTGCATCACGGCAAATGCTCCCCTCTTGTGCTCCATGCTTAGAACTGTTCAACGCTCGGCGTGTCGTTCCCTCTCCACCAAGGGCTGCTCGTCGCAGTGCTGTTCAGTCACCTTTCGCTCATTTCGCTGGAATTTCGCTGTGCGCTCGGCGCCTACGACTCTCGTGTAGTGACATCACATGGACCTGCGACAGCCTCGCGTCTCTACCATAACTACACCACTCCGTTCGCATCAGTATTTGGCCGATGACTTTCGCAGCAGGCAGAAGGTACTCAGCACACTAAACAGTGAGATATACGGACTGCTCAAATTCTTCAGATCTTTTATGAGCGTGTAAAGTCGCTTCCGCAATTAATCAGTATCATTTTTAATGAAGTGAAGTATTATTATAATAATGTATAGCTTTGTTCGCCTTCTGTTCAAGCACACTCTGGGCTTTTTTTATTCTTTTATTTTATTCGGATTGATATGCTTTTTTCTTTAACCCTTCTACCTTTCGTTTAGCATGAATAACGTCGCGTGTCATCCATGATTTTTCCAGTCTCCACTTCCGTTCCGGCATGGCGAGATTTCAAAGTTCTTCAGCTCGCTACGCAGTGGTCAGGCCTCCTCGGCCACTATGTTTTAACCAGCCGTGACCGTGACAGCCCTTTCACAAAGCCTTGCATTCATACCGGTCCTTGAACTGCACACGGACTTCACATAGTATATTTACAGCTTCTTGTTCACAGTTCATTTTAGCTCTTTTTTTTTTTTTAATACAGTGTCTCTCTCGCTTTTTTGTGTTTCGACCTGTTGTCTGGGCGGGGGCCTCTACAGCGTCACCTCATTCGCTGATCCCTGAAAAGGAGACGAGGTACGCGCAGGGTAGAACTTAGGAGCACACTCGGAGTCAGAGCTGCGGTGCTGTCAAGTGACCGCCGCCGCTCGTCTTGAACTGCAGGCTGTCTGCAGTAAACGTTGCCGCGGTCGCGCCTGTCAGGACACATCCACAATGATAAATTTCAGGTGCGCAGAGGTATGTATGATCACATCGATAGACTACGGAAGTATATATGGACAGTGCAACACTTACCAGTTTAATAACCCAATTCATTATTAATATAAACAGCGCGAACACGAAGACAAAGGACAAGATAAAAGAAAGCCACAGAACAAGAGCTGACTTACAACTAAGCCTAAGCCCTTTACTCCAAGGAAGAAAACGATACAGTCACGTGAAACAACCCCTGGGTTCACCTGCTGCACAAAAAACCGCTTAAGAAAGACACCTCTTTGCTTGAAAGAGCAAGAGAAGTCTTGCTGACACACTTATTGTCCGTTGACACACTTTTTGTTATTGTCCGTTCTCTTGCTCTTTCAAGCAAAGAGGTGTCTTATTTAAGTGATTTTTTGTGCAGCAGGTGAACCCAGGGGTTGTTTCACGTGACTGTATCGTTTTCTTCATGTTTGTTTTTTCTGGGCCTTGGAGTAAAGGGCTTAGGCTTAGTTGTGAGTCAGCGCTTGTACTGTGGCTTTCTTTTATCTTGTCCTTTGTCTTCGTGTTCGCGCTGTTTATATTAATAATGAATAAGTATACCAACTCGCCCAACAAAGTATCTTAATAAACCAAACTCAACTTCACGCATTAACCAATCGAAGAAATGTAGCTTGTCGCAATTCTGTTTATCTCCGTGAAATTAAGTTTTACTTAAGTGCCTATTGTACATAAGTCTCTGTCTCCCCTCTGTCAACCTCCTGGTAAATGTTTTTCCTGCTAATAATCGTTTTCATGTCAAGGTATACACTTTTATATGACGTTTTTAAATACGCGTTTGTCGCGAAAAATACTGTTTAATGAAATAACCTTGATCCGCATGTTGCTTGCAATATCAGTCATGTTGAGGTGTGTGAAGAAAACTGGAAGTGTATTTTTGGTTCAACAACGTTCCTGTCTGTTTCTGTATTGTTTACCTACCCCAATACCACCGTATAATAAAGAAAATAAAACAAGTATACTAATAGTCACTTAATTGTTAACGGACGTGAAGAACACCAGCAGAAAGGGCAAGGAAGATGAGGCAAGGAGGTCTTCATTTCTGCCAGCTTGTGTGCAGCTAGTGTTAGCCGTTCCAAGTCGTATCCTGATGCTTCCCACACGCCAGCTGTCATCAGTGTATGACGGCGCAAATCGCACTGACACCTACGCTTCCGATGTCGAAATGCTATGCCCTTCCCTTGCAGAAGCCCCGTTCTTCTTCGTAACCTTTAAAATCAAGACTTCACAAGGGAAAAAAACAAACAAAACAAAGCAAGGATTATCGAAACTTCTTCAGACTGACGTTCTCAAAGAGGCAATTGCTGCTTCTTTATTTGATCATTAATCATTGCAGGTCCGAAAGTTTTACAGTGATGCCGCTCCGCAGTGTCTCCCCTTCCAGGTCTAGAACTACCACTTCTTCTTCTTCAAAAACAAACAAACAAACAAACAAACAAACAAACAAACAAACAAACAAACAAACAAACAAACAAACAAACAAACAAACAAACAAACAAACAAACAAACAAACAAACAAACAAACAAACAAACAAACAAACAAACAAACAAACTAACAAACAAACAAATTTGATATAACGCTTTCACAAGAAACATGGCTGTCACCTCGTGAATCATTTTCTACAAACATTTTTCCGATTTTCAGAGCAGATAGCAATACTGGCACGGGAGGCGGTTTGGTAACCATTGTATCTAAAAATGTATGTCACCAGGTGGCAGTGCCTATCTAAAAAAAAAAAAAAAATTCCGCTTCCTGAGTCTTTCTTACGTAAGAAGGGAGCCAGCAGCTACTGCCATAAAGGAAAACATCGGAGATTTATTTTTGACGTCAATCAGTGTGAAGTAATAGTGTAATCGTGAAGATAAATTGTTGGAGAACGGAGACAGGTTGTTTTTCTTCTACTTTTAATTATCTCCATGACTACCTTATTAAGGCTTAGCCTTTCTTGCCTGATGAGAAGTTCTGGCGTCACCACGAAGTATGGGCAGGATGTCCAGACGAAGCATGACCACATTTTGCTGTCAATCATTAAGAAAAAAAAAACATGACCATGCTAGGACTCGAACCACTATCTTTCCGTGTCTCAGCCGAGCGTGCTAACCATGACTCCTCACCGACTTTCTTTTTTCAATGTTGTGTTTATTACTCTGAAACACTACATGAATTAAGTACAAATTATTAGGAAAACAGCATCGAATCAACACAGTACGCAATCGGACACACCAATTCATCTAAACTCTAGACAAGAGGTAGTGCAGGACATATCACTCTAAGACAGTACTATTCCGATTCGAACTCGACCTGTGCATACAATTCCCTTAAATGAACAATCATCGTGAATGAACGCATAATTTTCTCGTAATTGTATTTGGGAATTATCCTGAATGTGCCGCCACAGCTGAGTCAATATCGCATGTGGGCACATACCACGCTTCGGGAGCTACGCCAACAGCAAGCAACCTGGCTGGCACCACACGTGTTGGCACCACACTTACTGTGCATCTCCGCCTTGTATAGAGGCTAGAACTGGGGGAATAACATGGAGATGGAGATGACGACAGGGGGAGAGGGGGGGGGGGGGTATCTGATGTCACTACAAACGGCGAAGCTGCAACTGGACCCTTACCGGAGTCGTCACCTTGGCAGACTAGGACCGCCGACTGGCGTGATGTAACAGGTCGATGAGCCAGCAGCGGCCCGACATACTGCTACTGTCCAGCCGGCTGCAGACCGGATTCTCGCGCTTCTGCAGGCTCAGTCGGTGAGGCCGTTGAAGAGTTGATTACCCTGTACAAAAGGATGAGCCGATAAAAGCGGTGGGATGGCGCCGCTGAGCCTGCTAACGTAAAGCCTGCTAATGTAATGAGGCGACTCCGCCATTGTTACATTTTCCGCATCTTGCTAGCGCACAAAACCGCGTAATGGTTATCGCGATTATAATGTCAATGTGAATGCGGGAATTTTGAGTAATGTGTGCAGTTGCTGCAGAAATATTTGACAATGGCAAAGGAATGATGTAAAAGTTCCCTAACGTATGCTCTTCCAAGAAAACCTGCCCATTATAAAGAACACCTGCGAAGAATTTAATTTTTTGTTTTGCTAGTTGCACCGAACCTCCCACTGAACTCTCATCGTGTTGCTCCCAGGAACTTCAGCAAGGAAGGGAAGTCTCAGTTTGCGAAAGTGCGTTTTACTTGATGGATGTTGGTTGGTTTGTAGGGTTCAACGTCCCAAAGCGACTCAGACTGTGAGAGACGCCGTAGTGGAGGACTCCGGAAATTTCGACCACCTGGGGTTCTTTAACGTGCACTGACATCGCACAGCACACGGGCACCTTGCTTTTCGCCTCCATCGAAAAACGGCCGCCGAGGCCGGGATTCGATCCCGTATCCTTGGGTATAGTAGTCGAGCACCGTAACCACTGCGCCACCCCGGCATGGTACTTGAAGGATGTATCCAGCATCTTAAGCGAAGCGTCGCACAGCCGGCAAAAAAACAAAACAAAACAAAAAAAAAAACACGCAATGCTTCTTTTTGGCCGGCTGTGCGAAGCTGCGCTCTTCGTTAGAATACCTTTCCCGTTTTATGTTAGTACACGGCTCGCGAAGTTGTACTAATTGAGAATATACTTGCTGTTCTGCTCGTTTAGAATATCGGGAAAGTAAGGCTGAGAACATATCTGTAAAACTCGATTCGCTTTTTTGAGAATTATGCATCAGTATTTCGTAAAATAACTTGCTTTTTGAGAATGGTGCATCAGTAAGTCGTAAAATAATTTGAAGGAATGGTGCATCAGTAATTCGTAAAATAACTTGCTTTTTCAGAATGGTGCATCAGTAATTCATAAAATAAGATGATGGGTACATCCTTCAAATTATTTTACAACTTACTGATGCACCATTCTCAAAAAGCAAGTTATTTTACGAAATACTGATGCATAATTCTGAAAAAAGCGAATCGAGGTTTACAGATATGTTCTCAGCCTTACTTTCCCGATATTCTAAACGAGCAGAAAAGCAAGTATATTCTCAATTAATACAACTTCGCGAGCCGTGTACTAACACAAAACGGGAAAGGTATTCTAACGAAGAGCGCAGCTTCGCACAGCCGGCCAAAAAGAAGCATTGCGTGTGTTATGCGGAGCGCCTTGCCTCGGTATAGCACAGCGCTACGAAGGCGTCAAATCGGACTCTGCACATGACACTCGCTTACATTTTAAGGCAAAAGCTTTTTATGGTTTATACTGTCGTCGGCAAAAGCTGTCCGCGCGAGCGGCGGACCTGATTGGTCGATAGAGCAGTGACGTCATCAGCCGCCGAATTCGAAGCGACCAACCAGAAGTCTCATCTTGTCTAGCGTTCCTGCCATCTGCGATCCCACACTTTTTTTTCTTTATTTCATGAATTGGTACAAATACATCAGTAAAAGATCGTGGTTGCCATGCCCCTTGGCTGACAACCGTGTCTAATGGACTTTCATTACCACAAGTTCGCCAGACGCAAGACCTCCTCCGCAGCGTCTTGCTGCTTCAAAATTCCTTTTAGTTTATACAATTGTTCAACAAAATAATCACATACAGATCGTGCATCGACATCACATCTGCGATCCCACACTTGAACCCCGGGTTCGAACCCGACCGCGGCGGCTGCGTTTCGATGGAGGCGAAACGAAGTGGCTTCCGTGTGCTGTGCGATGTCAGCGCACGTTAAAGATCCCCAGGTGGTCGAAATCACTCCGTAGACCTCCACTACGGCTCCTCTTTCTCTCTTTCCACTTTCATTCCCACCTTCCTCCCTTCCCTTACGGCGCGGTTCGGGTGTCCACAGAGCAAGTGTGACAGATACTGCGCCTTTCCCTTCCTGTGAACCAATTTATTTTTAACACTTGAACGCGCGCCAAGGAACGCTACGAGACAGGAATGATGTGGCACCGTCCAAACGCACACTTGTCGGAGAAAGTGGGACAGGTACTGCGCCTTTCCTTTCCAATAAGCCATTTATAATTATATGTAGCACTGATTGATTGATTTATAGGAAGGGAAAGGCACGGTAACTGTCTCACTAGTTTTCTGTGGACACCTCAACCGCGCCGTAAGGGAAGGGAGGAAGGTGGGAGGGAAAGTGGAAAGAGAGAAAGAGGAGCCGTAGTGGAGGGCTACGGAGTAATTTCGACCACCTGGGGTCCAATTCTCGACAATTCGCCATTCTGTTGAAATTGTGACGTACGCGTGACGTGTGCAATCAGGTTACGTATTCTGAAACACGTGACTGTTCTGAGAACCAACCAGAGAAAACAAAATGGCGCCGAACGTCGGCCATGTGTGTCGAGAATCGGGGCCCGCTTCATAGGATTCTGCTCGGCACTGCCTTCCATAATAAGAACTGTTTGCAGTGAAAGAAAAATAATGGAAAATTTGCAGTCTGGTTTTGGCAAACGAACATTTTGCTATTGAAGCGATTTCAACTGAACATTACTTCGAAAATAAAAGCGTTTGGATGGATAAGATGCGCGTACATTTACAGTAATTCCTCGGCTCTGTGTGTTGTACCTTAATGTTAATCTCTTCTCTATTCTTGGACACAATGCGCGACCTGAGGGGGCCTGGTCAGGGCGCCTTCAATTACCACGCGAGGGATCTTTAACGTGCGCTGACACCGCACAGTACACGGACGCTTCTTTGTTTCGCCTCCATCGAAACGCAGCCGCCGAGGTCAGGTTCGAACCCGGGTGCACTGGCACGGTAGTCGGGCGTCTTACCCCGGCGGTGCTGTATGTAGCACTGCAACGAACTCCCATAAAAGGCAAACAATGAGAGGCAAATGATAGGAGAGGAAGGGTAGGCTTTGTCATTCTCCTCTTAAGAGACATCTAAGAGACCCTGATTTAAAAAGCTGATTTATTTATCGGAAGGGAAAGGCGCGGTAACTGTCTCACTTGTTTTCTGTGGATTTTTTATCCTCCCGTGAAAGAGAGCGAGGGAGCATGCTTACGTCAGCCAAACTACACTCGCAGCCAGAGAACAGCGGCCAGCGATGGCGATAGTAGCGACACCGCTCGTCCCCGTGCCTGCTACGCCGGCTCAGTTACTTTTGACAAATAGCGTACATGGCATCTAGGCGTGTTGTGTCCACGTCTCAGAATAATTTCTTAATTTTAGTGTGAGCTACTTTCAGAACAAAGACTGCCAAACGCATGCAAGATATGCGCATGCGCAATATAATTTAAGACTTACGTTGTATGCGAAGGGGTCAGTTTACCGAGAAAGAGCCGAGGTGGGAAATTCGGGCGAGTCGACATTTCAGTTTCTACCAACTAAACATCACGAAAGGAAGAGGGGCGAAGGAGGGATACCTTGACGCCTACATTGTTTTACTACTACGTGGTATCTGGTTAGGTATGAGTATCCACCTACTAAGATAACAAACCATATAAACGAAAAAAAAAAAAAAGATAATTCCAAGGACTCAATGCATCTACCGGGCTGTAACTCTGCACGCGTCCGAAAACCCCGATTTCTCGACCGATAAAAACACGGACAAGGGTGATGACGCAATGGCCTTTCGCGAACTGGGGTTATATCTGCATCGGTGACCTCGCCAGAACAGCATGCGATCGTCTGTGTTTTTATTGCTGAAGGAATCGACATTTCTGGACACGCACACAGTCAGTAACTCGCCGATAAACCGAGACCTCGTTTTTGATGGCGTTTCTTTGTATTGCTTCGCATCTTTTTCAGTTTTTCTCCGCTTGTTAGATCTGCGTTGTTGCTTACTGTACCCATTCTTCAGTGCTGTTCTATCGAAAGAGGCGCCATGTTTGCGTCAGCGTCTCTCCTTTGCACTCTTGCCTTTACTCCGTATAGCAAAAAAAAAAAAAGAATAAAAGGCTGTACAATTTTTTTTTTCTGTCAAGGATCATTTGCTTGCTGAAACTTTTAAATGACCGGGAGAAGGAAATAAAAGCGGCTGCACGGTACACGTAAACATTAAGCCAGCATACAATGGCCAGGGCCCGTATTCCGAGTTGACGTCGTTATCGAAGTATCGCTATCTCGCGTGACCTCGAGCGATTTGATTGGTCGAAACGCCGGAACCGGGTGTTGCCACTGCGGACCCGGAAGAGGTGGCAACATCATGTTCCGGCGTTTCCACCAATCAGATGACTCGAGGTCACGTGAGATAGCGACACATCGATAACGACAAACTCGAAATACGGGCCCTGGCTAACCCAATAATCTTGAGGCAGATATCACGTTATCCTTCTTGAGGTAAACAGGTACTAATTTCTTAACAGAATACTGAGTACGAACTGAAAGGGCCTATTTGAAATGACTACAGTAGGCAAATCACAAAATTTAATGAAAACGTGTGTCATGCATGATAAGCAAAGTGAAGAAATAAGACAAATACATCAAAGGTCTCCCCTGATGGGGCTGGGACTGGTAGGTCACCGCCGCTTGCGGCGGTGGCTAGCTTGCCGCGAATTTTTATCTGTTGTAGGCCGTCATTGCACCCGCCACCGCTTCGGTGGTGGACGACGGCTGCTGTTGCGGTGCGCGTCTTTCTTTCTCTCTTCCTTTTCTTTGTTCTCTATTTTCTCTTCTGTCTGCACAAGGCAGCAGAGGTGGCTCAGCTACAGAGCCAGTAGTAGGCCCGTGCATTTTCTTTTCCTTCTTCCTACAGCCACAACAACAACACGCCGTTTTCGTGGTCCAAATGGATTCTTATGGTCGCGAATCTTTCAGGCTGGACAGCACCGCCGTTTTGTTTTTCGTTGATCTTAGCGTGATAGCAGAGACATTTTCATCGCAGTCGTCTCGAGCTTGATTTTTCTTTGGCAACACTTAATGTTTTTTTTTTTTTTTTTGCAGCGAGCAGTGACAAAATTTTACAAAAAAAAGGGGAAAACAGTCGAAATTTATCCTTTTATAAAATTTTATGTAGTTGTTTTCACAGTCTCTTTTAAATAAGCGAACGATATGATCTTTGGATGCTCTGGATGAAGGGTTTTATCACTGATTTTGCTTTTTCAAAATGGCCGCTTGCTTATTTTTCATGAACAGACAAGGATACTAGAATTGAGAGGATTGTTGAGATATGTTCAACAACGTTTTATAAAGAAGACAGCACTCCGATGCAACGTAAGGCGTAGGGGAATACTTTTTTTAATTATGGCTTTTGTGGGTCACACAGAAACATTATGTGCGGAATCTTCGTTGGTACGAGGTAATTAAGGAGACGGGAGCAAAGAAGATAACCTCTTGCAGCTAGGAGCCGGGGAAATGAGCATTCGCAACCTCCAGTGAGGTTCACAATAGTCGCAAGCGGTGGGAAGCCATGCTGGTCAGCCCGGATCCGAAGATCTAAATATGGGCCATCGAGCGGGCTAATGAGGTCGCCGTCAGCCATGGACTAGCAGCCGTCTAGTACGTCTCCCTTAGACCTGCTTGAGCGACGAAATAAAGTTTTGCAATCCAAACCTGCTCCCGGCAAGTATCGAGAGCTGCCAGACAAGAACAACACACAACAAAATAGCATTCGCCAGAACAGCACACAAGAAACGAGGCAGCGATAACGCATCACAGAAGAAATACAGTAAAAGGACAAAAACAGCAGCAACAACAACAACAAAAAGCAGCTCTTTGCGGAAGGTTGCAGAGTTCTTTTGAACACGCATGGCAGAACAAGGTAGCTATACAGTTCTCTCTTGGTTGACTTCAATATTTTTTTTTCTGCATTGTAGAAATGAGAACTTCAATTCTTCCGGGAATCCCCGTGCTTTTAGTGGACCGCAATGTTTTTTTCACGGCCTAAGCTCCCTCGCCGGGTTAATTTCAATGCACTAATTTTCATTGAAACGTAAGCGCGATTTCTCGGTGAATCATGGTCCTGTTCCCAAAACCATTGCTTATTCTGAGGCTTGTGCATCGATTCCTAATTTTAAGGTTGCGCAGTCGTACTTCTGAAAAGCGAAAAAAAAAAAAATGAAGACGAAAGCATGGCATATTCTGAGGCTTGTGCATCGATTCCTAATTTTAAGGTTGCGCAGTCGTACTTCTGAAAAGCGAAAAAAAAAGTACATAATCGACAGGAATGGTGTTCTCCTAAAAAAAAATGTGAAGCTTTCGCCATTACCTAGCAACAAGGAACTCTCACCTGCATAAGCAAAAATGCGCGTATAGCCCAGTCCCAAAAAGTAAAGATCCCGATTCTGATACTCTTCTCGACCGCCCTCAAGAGAAGGTAGAGAGAGCAAGTGATGTAGGGGCTCTACAGCCTAACCTAACCTCACCTAACCTAACGTAACCTAACCTAATCTAACATAGCATAGCATAGCATAGCATAACATAACGTAACAACATAACATAACATAACATAGCGTAACATAACATGACCTAAAAACGCAATTGGCGCACGTGTTGCATTTATGCCATTTGTGGTTATGACTGATAGTATACTTTTCCTGTGTACTCCTTTTTCTTTGTGCACTTTTAGAGCGAAATCTCCACTTCAGGAGAAATGCTGCAAAAGATTGGTGATTTCTGAAGCATCTGATCTTAGAAGAAATCAGATGAGTACTGCCGCGATTGAGCTTAAACTCCGCACCAGCCGCACCAGCGGAAAAAGATACGCTTCGCTGGCCACTGCAAGAAAGCACTGCGCTATCGCCACATTCGATCACCCCTTGTGTTTGACTGCCACTCTCTCGCGCGGTGCATTGCATGTTATCTTCAGCTTCCATTCGTGCGCAGTGTATATGAACACAACGCTATTGTTTTGCCTTCTCAGGGTGCCGGCCTGGCATCGTAAAACGCACCATGTACCCCAGCCTTTACATGGCTTTCGAATGTGCTTCTTGCGCAATGGTGCGTCCGTTGACGGAGCCTAACCCTCTCTTAATTTTTTGTTACTCTGTTGTTTTCTCACTGTGCCATTGCGTCACTGAGCCATTTTTGTGCGCTGTTCTGACGATTGGTCTTTTGTCCTCTGCCGTTTTCTTTGTCCCTACTTAGGTCGACGGAATCACTCACGAGTCGACTCACTCGGGCTTACTGACGCTCACATTCAGATCATGATCTGAGTCATGAGGGAGCACGGATGCTCATTCCGGTCATGAAACAATAGTAAGTCCTGACTCACGCCCATGTTATGAGCTGAGTTGTGGTTCAGCCCGGACTCACTTTTGATTATGAGGACCTGAGTTGTGCGTCTGGATTCATGTTCATGACATCATGACATTGTCGTGAGCGAGTCCGGATTAACGTTCAGATTGTGATCTGAGTCATGAATGAGTGTGGACTCTAACTCAGATCATGATTTGAGTCGAGAGGCCGAACTCAGGCTCAGATGAGGACCTACGTTTTCTTGATTACGGTGTGCGCCTTTTTTCTTTATTTATTGACAGCGGAGGGGGCTAAGGATTTATTTTTGCTACAAATGACGCTTGTGGGCATGGTGGCTTGACAACGCCGTCACGCGGTGACCGAGAGAGAAGCCTGCCTAACGTCTTCCTGCGTGCGCTCCCTGGCATATTTTGTGCGTTTTCCACACGACAAACGATGCCACTGATACAACTTAAGGTCGATAGAGGCCTATCAAGCTCTTCTGACTTCATTGTTCATACCTGCTGGCAACCTAAGCTTTGATTATGTTTAATAACAGATCAAAAATCACACGTGGCACTTAACAGGCACAAAAATCGATCAGCCAGACCAAGCACAAAAAACAAAGCTTCCTTGGTAAGGGCCACTTGAAGCAATGAAATTGATCAGTTCAGTGAGTGCGAGAGCCCAATTAACTCGAATTGAAATGGGTGATTCCAAGCGAGTGAGAGAGTACAGATGAGTCGTGAGTTGAAACGAATGAGCGAGCCTAAATGAGTGCCGAGTCGAAGTGAGTCGTGAGTCAATAAGTGATTCCAGACGACTGGTGCGTTGAAATGAGTCTTGAGCCTCAAAGAATGGTTGACTTTGGAGGAGCCGTGACACGGAGTGAGCACGAGTGAGTTGTGAGTATGAATGAGTTTGAGTTCCCCTGTTCGATGAGCCCGAGCGTGTTTGAGTCTGTTTCTTTTCGCATGAAGGTTGACCAAAAGTTTGTGATAGAGACCTAGTGAACGCTCGGGATTTTGCCGAAGTATCCCGAGCTCCAGGTGTTGTTATAAGCTCCCCAATGTAAGGTCGAACAGCAAGCAATTTAGCCTTAAGATATTCAAGTGAGGGCTCACATGGATATTAAAAGGAAACAAAGTGGGGTATAGGTGCGCCCATTTTGGCGCAGTGGTTACGGCGTTCGACTACTGCACCCAAGAATGCGGGATCGAATCCCGGCCTCGGCGGCAGCTTTTCGATGGAGGCGACAAGCAAGGCGCCCTTGTGCTGTGCGATGTCAGTGCACGTTAAAGAACCCCAGGTGGTCGAAATTTCCGGAGTCCTCCACTACGGCGTTTCTCATAGCCTGAGTCGCTTTGGGACGTTAAACCCCACAAACCAAAGCAAAAACAAAACCATTTTTAACAAGCAAGATTGCAAAAAAAAATAAATAAAAAATAATTTTATATGGTCACTTTTTTTGCAGATATTTGCTTAGCAATGTTTTGAAAAAAGAAAGGCTTGTTAAGATTAGAAGTGCAAAGTTCGATGCACGAAAAAAAAAAAAGAAAAACGTTTTCCTTTCAGATTTTTCATAAAAATTGAACAAAAATATGAAACACATAATCAGAACCGCGTGGATTTGTTCGCTAAAAGTACGCACATCAATAATATTCACTTTAGCTTTGAGACAGGGTGCTCGTAACCGGACCTAATTAGTTCCTCAGCCGAGTGTTCAATGCATTCGATATGCAAATTACTTGCAGCAGTACCACAGGCTCCTAGCTGTCCGCCACTAACGCCACTACCTTATTGCTTCCGAATGTTTCATCTCCTAATGCATATCTTGTCAGTAGCATACTCCACAGAGTGATTATTCTCACCTGTTTCGACTGATCAATAGAATAAAGTTTTTTAGCGTAGCCGCAACCAACTCACCGAGTGCCGCGCCACGGATATTAGTGTATCCGTTGCCAAACGTGTCCAATACGGTAGATTTTACAATGTCTTCTCTACACGATGCTTCATTTTCGTGCGCTTCGCTCCACTAAGAAGACATCGAGAAGCTTTAACTTATGCAGCGTCAATTTGGCTTTGGATCTCTAGCGTGATGGTCCAGAAATGACGCAGCCCCCTTTATTTGTTTTCCCTAGCGGATGCTGTTCTTCACCTTTACAAAATACTGACACATTTGTTTGAATTGATGACCACTGAGGACCAATGCTGATAAATTAAGTTAGGATGCTAGGCGCTTCTTTCATTCAAGCAAATATCTTTGATTTGAAGTTGAAATATCTGACACATAGTCGAATGCGTCGCATTGAGAGTTCCATGTTCAGTGTTACAGTACTTACATACTGCTTGCCGTTTTCCACCCCTGAATTTTTCGTGCCCCGCCGGGGTGGTGCAGTGGTTACGGCGCTCGACTACTGTGCCCAAGGACGCGGGATCGAATCCCGGCCTTGACGGCCGCTTTTCGATGGAGGCGAAGAGCAAGGCGTCCGTGTGCTGTGCGATGTAAGTGCACGTTAAAGAACCCCAGGTGGTCGAAATTCCGGAGTCCTCCACTACGGTGCCTCTCGTAGCCTAAGTCACTTTGGGACGTTATACCCCACAAACCAAACCAACCCTGGCCTTTTCGCACACCGCAGAAATTGTTTTCAAACGTTCACCTGTTGGGTAACCTATCTCACTGCTAATCGACTCTCATGCACTTTGAAGTACTCTCTTCCTCTGTTCGCTCCGTGAAAGTACACGCGGAAAGACTGCGCCGCCGTATACTTTGAAGCTTTTGTTTGGCTTCCTGCAAAGTTAATTAAATGAAAGCTCGAATATATCTCGCATAGAAATATTGAACGAAATTTAGGAAAGAAACCTAAACAACAAGCAAATATACCAGCAAGGAGGGTTGTATTCTGGCAAATAGCTAACGTGTTCAAATGTTTTTTTGTGGCTTCGTGCTATATTCATTACACGTTATCGCATTCAGCCATTTCGTTCAACTTAAGTCGGAGTAAATTATTAAAGCTGGCTTCACGTATTGGGCCCGGAACATCCATGTGGCCTGCCTTCGACCCACTTTCTCGCAGAACGAACATCTGAAAGACGTCTTGACAGACGAATGACGTACGGGCTCAACTACTGAGCCAGGAAACCCGGGTTCGATCGCGAAGGAGGCGAGACGCAAGGCGCCGATTGCTGTCGGTGCACGCTGAAAAAAAAAAAAAAAAAAAATGTCCCATGAAAACAAAATCTTTCAGAGCTCTCCGCTATGGCGTCTTTCATAACTGATCTCGGTTTGGAATGTTAGACCCCATACAAAACTAAAAACAGCCGATGACATTTGCTCTCTAACCTTTCGTCGAAGTGCGCTGTAGTTGAACTCAAAGTAAAATAAAAAACTAACCTTAAGCAGCCACACAGACCACCTTGAAATCAGCTGAGAAAATTTTCGATGTTTTTGTTTACTTTTTTCCTTCGGTAAAGAAAAAAAGTTTATTTTTTCAAAACTTCCGGGTCTTTTCTGACCTCCCTTCACAACGTGTAGTTAAGATACTGTTGATTATTTCTGACTATTACCGCACATGCGCGCGCGCGCACGCACGCACGCCCACGAACGCAGGAACGCACGTACACACACGCGCACGCTCACACGTGCACACACACGCGCACAACGACCACACACACACACACACACACACACACACACACACACACACACAC
>JAJIZL010020279.1:246630-260205 GCA_023969395.1 Amblyomma maculatum | reverse complement strand
CCCCCCCTGCCCTTTTTGGCCGCGTTTCAAGTTTTAGCCTCGTAACTTTTGTCACACTCCTTCACAATTTCCGTTGTTTTATCGCCCTTATTCTCATTTCAAAGCAACAACATTAGAGTTCCTATAAAACCAGAACTCCACCCCCATGTGAGACGAAGACCACATAGAGATCACGAGACCCCGAAGATACAATCAGAGAACATCATTTACACGAATCAGACACAAAAGTGTTACCCTTGGCTGACTAAGAACATTTGAGGTCCGACCTCGGCTATATACCGACGGGTGTCGCCTGACGGACAGACCGATGCAGCAGCAAAACCGACGCAAACAATTGAAATGCACTTCAGAACTCGAACTCTATCATATTGGTCTATTGGGCTCGTCATCTCTTGGACCATATCTTGTAATCATTTTGTCGTTCTGTGTGGCTTCTCTGATTATTCGTCACCACGCAGCAACCCCTCATTTTCACCCTTTTCTGTTACCTAAGTAAACGTCGTACCCTGAAATAAATTTTGAGGCTTTAGCGCTCGTGTGCGCCTGTGCACAATACTCGCGCTGCTTCTCTCTGTCCTCTACTGAACAGAGCAGGAGAAACGAGCGCGCCGACGTGGGACAGAAGGGAAGAGCAAGAGAAGAGGAAAAAAGGGAAGAAAGGAAGGACGAGCCGCCTTCCTCACTGCCCCAGAGGGAACATGTAGCGCCTCCATGCTCCGGCGACCCAGATCCCGTCGATTGGCCTCCCATTCCTTCCCGCGGAGCCCGCCTCCCCTTCTTTCCCTCACCTCCTCCTCTTTCGCTCCTCGAACTCCCGACGTCCCGTCTGCGCGGCCCCGAAAAAAAGCCAGTTCGCGTTGAGTCCTTGGCCTTGGCCACTGCGCTAAAGGAGGATTCGAGCGCGGCCCACGGAAGCCGCGCGCGGTTGGGCCGCGTGTTGTATCCCCAGAAGAGCGAGAAGAAAACACGGAGGGTGAAGCGAAAACAATAACATTTAGGATAAATAGTGAGGCTCCGTGGTATCTTTGAAGTATCAACAGGCATCCCCATTTTGCTCGGTGGCCGACTGACCTTGACGACTTGTTTGTGTCGCGGTTGTTTAGCTCCTCGATTTCTGTGACGCCGTTTTGGAAAGCTGACTTTCGGCGATCCTAGGAGGCTAGAAGAGACGGACATTTTCTATTTAAATCTGTTTAAATCTGAAGGCATCACCAAGGTAAGCTTTTCTTCTTTCTTCCCCCCCCCCCCCCCCCCCATCTGTCATAGATTTCTACTTCTCGCAAGAGACGTACTTTTACTGTGCACAACATGACCACTCTGTTATAGGCTCACTTGCCCATCAGTTAGTTTGCGTGTAGACCTTTGTATGCATCTTCGTTGATATCGGTTTCTTGTCGACTTCTTGCGAAGCTGTTCCCCGACATGAATATTCTTTAAAAATCGCAAAATCATTGTCGGCAGCGTTCACAGGAGCCCAGAAGTTAATCTTACACTACTTATTTCTTCAGCAAAATACGTCCACTTTCGACTAGAGAAATTGTATTTTTATGCTGAATTTATTATGTGCTAAGGATTTTTCTACTAGGTAGACTACGCCCTTCTCATCCTTCCCTTCATCGCACCTTAGTTCACTGCATCGATGCCTTGTCACGTTGGCTATACGAGCTATAGTGAGGAGGTTTGGGGTGACTATACATCAACTGGGAATTTTCTAAAGAGACGTCTACAGCTGGCGAGTACAGTTGAATAATAAGCACACAATTGTTTGATCAATTGTAATTCAAATATTGTCACGAAAAGGAATATAGCATTCCCTGTACATTGTTCTCTCACTACTTGGTATACTTAACTCCTGTGTTTGATTTTCTGCATTAAGTTGTGCAATCATAAGGGCCGAAAATAACTTAGGATATACAACAAGCAGCAATCACTGGAACCCTGAAAGCGCTGAAATGAAACCAGAAAATATGCTATTGATTAGGGCCAATTAAATAATGTTCCTTGCAATGTAATTGGTTAGAATCTACAAAATACAGTGTAGTTGAGAACAACGTTTCGGGCCTAAGTTGAAAAGCATAGCTGATGCTTTCTTTCAATCGCCCTATCTATTCGCAAAAAAAAAAAAAAAAAAAAAAAAAAAAAAAAAAAAAAAAAAAAAAAACGAAGGAAATACGAAGGTCGAACGTCGACGTTTTTTTTTAAAAAAACTCTCTTTTTGATCTTTTCTATCGCCTCTCAATCTCGCCTTGAATGGGCTACTTTTCGATCGCTCGCCGTCCATTGTTACTAGTAATCACGATTTCATAACCACGAAATATATTTCAGGCGTTTCCCAATGTTCAATGTCGGGTACACTGCTTTCTATATATTGATGCTCTTCATAAGGCATATCATCGAGTATTCGTCGCTTTGCGCATGTCTGTATTCTTTGTATAGTTTCGTATCTGCCACCTCTGATTATTCTCTTTTTTAACGCTGCCTCAGGCTCATAGAAATATGGTGCTCGAAGTGGTTATTAGAGTTTAGAGGAGTGTACTGACACTGTGCATTCCTCGTCTGCACTCTCCGTAGATCGCGAGTGGGTGGCTCATCGATTCGAGTACACTGAAGTTTTTCGGTTGGGCAACTGATGTTGAGCCGCTGGCATTCCCGAGCCCTTTACTGCTCCGTGGTCGTTGGTCAATTTTGGCCAGATCTTATCCCGCGACATTTGGTGGAGGTTGTGGGTAAAGTCACCTAAGACCACGCAGTGTCAGCGGGCTCGGGAAGGCTAGTGACTGAACGTCAGCTGCCCCGCCGAAAAAATTCAGTGAAAATATACACGCGATTTTTCCTTTGTGTTTCGTATTTTATTCGTTGGAGTGATGCGTAATGCATTGCTATACACACGGTTCACAACGTGGTATTTGTCTATGATGGCTAAATAATTATGATCCGAATTGTTTCTCTCATCTCTTTCGGTTTTAATAGCCTACCGATGGCTATAATTTTAAAGTATATATGTTCACGTAAAAAACCAATTCAATCGTATATTATTTGCAGTTCGTATGTGAATGCCATGGTGATCTGTGTGCAGCAATGCCTTACGTACCAGTAAAGTAACATGCAACCGAAATATGGTGTTCATATTCGTTAAATTTTTCAAATGCAAGTTTTGCCACGAATCACAAAGACGCGCAATCAAAACTATCCATATTCATGATGCTCTACATTCCTTTGTGAAGGAAAATCCTGCGGGTACCTCAGCATTACTGTCAACAATTAACTAGCCTGGTCAGATCACTTCCAATCACTTTACGCAGACTCTATGAAGTCGTCAGGTTTCACCAGAAGATTTTTTTTTTGTCATTCATAAACTCGCCCATCAAACTTTCATCCTTACGAAACTCGGATACCATTTTGCATTTAAAAAATCGAATCAGGTATATCTAAATAAAACAATGGTAGCCCCTCCTAATCGTAACGCCCGCTTTATCTCATTCGTATGCGGCAGTCGCCTCAGCGTAATTATTCTAAGGCTTCACTGCACCCTCCAGCACATGAGTCTCCGAAGCCAAATTAAACAGCTTCACTTACTGTAAAACTGTACTATCGCCTTCCACTAAGACCGAGCCTTCTCTTACAATCGCCGCTTCGATCTTCAGGCAGTTGTTTGAACTCGGTGAGTGTTCAACGCTTTCATATAGGAACTATCTCTTTAAAAGAAGATTCCTTCCTACACAATTGTTTCACGGATTGAATAACACTAATACATTGTTACTGAACACGACACGGTTAAATTTACGGCATGCACTGGCTCGTACATGGATTGCCATATGAACGCGTCGCACATTTGATTCAGTCTGGAGAACGACATGTTATCAATGGTAGTGATTTGGACAGAGTAGAGAATAATGGGGTGGTGTTGCAGATCTAAGCTGTCGTGAAGAGGGCTTGATGGCCTGCCCTTCACGACTGAAGTTTTCTCTATGCTGCTACTGTCTTTGAAAGCTACTGCTTATTGCAACGTCCAGATCAAGTTTAGCATCAACGTACGGCCAACTGTTTGGTTTCACTGAATCCCGAGTAAATTGGCAGGCTTCCTAAGCTACCCACGTAGCCAGGCTCTCTGATGTTCTTAGGTCAAGCTCAGCCGCAGAGATACGGCAGAACCAGCGGGTGAGGCGTATCACCTCTTCCACAAGTGTCGATGCTGTGCAGATGAAGGGGTCGTGGTCAGCGTACGATAGTACACAAACTTCTTCCGCGCTTAGTGTGAAGTCCGAGTTAGCTGAGTAAGCGAAGACAAAACTGCATTTAGGGGTCCTAGGTACAGTGTGAAAACATGAGGTGGCATGGGGAAGCCCTGCCGAACCAATTTCTTGATGCTGATAGGGCGCGTCCTGCTTGGCCTCTGAATAGCAAATATATACCGCTGGATTACTGATCTCACATTAACGGGGGATGTCCGGTCGACCTGATTGAAAGTTTCTTTGGATTCAAGGTAAAAAACGCCAGAGGGTCATCTCTTAGTTCCGCCACATCGCGAATGGTCGTCATATGGTGCGTTGATAGAACTGCCTTTAAAAGAGCAGGTTTGTGGACCGCTCATTGAACCATTAAGTGTCCCCTCAAGTAGGTAGGTTAGGATCCGGGCAAGTACCTTACAAAGAGTAGACAGCATGCTGATCAGTCGGAAATCAACAACGTCGAGAGTTGTGTACTAGTCAGGCTTTTGGGTGTAACGATATTTCATGGTTGCTTCGGTGGATTGAAGATGTGAGCAGTTTCGATTTCTGGTGCATAAAAAACTGCCGCCGAATCGGACTGCGTTCGTCCAAAGGACCGGAGTAGGCGTTATTCTCCCTTAAAACCGTTTTTTTTAGCTCTCCTCCATTAATTTGCGAGTTCTGCAATATTCTTGAACCTACTAAATTATGCGTTCCACAGATGGCGTCACGTACTCGTAGGCCACATGATGTTCACCTTGCACTGTGCAGTAAACATCGTCGTCTTCATCAAGTTCCAACTGCAAAACACGCTTGCGCTGTCCATTTAACGTGGTCGTCATCATCAGGCTCCGTCTGCAGTGCTCCTTGAATAACCTAAGTATTTAAATACGCCATGCACATCTTTCCATCTCGCTAAAGACAGAGAAAGCAGCCATGCCAGACAGGCTGCCCAGGCTATCCAACAAACTAGAAGCCAGACAAGCCCATTGTCGAGAAGCTTGCCAAGCGCAGAAGCTAGCCAAGATCGAAGCAGTCGCAATGGCTGTGGCTTCAGCTGATGGCCAAACTTGAACTTCTACACTTTTTCCTTACAGATAGCGCCGACAAAGGACTCTATAATATAAGATTGTAAGCATCAGAAGGCGTCAATGGAGATTGTAAACATCTGCATTGTCGCCATGAATTGAGCAAGGTTATGTTTGTATTTTACTTCATCTGCGCTTTTCCTGAATAAAGGCCATTTCGGTGAGTTGGCCTAGTTGCGCAAAGAACTCATTCGGAAAGGCGAGCCACCATTAAAGACAGCTATTTGCTTGTCCGCGTTCCCCGTTGCCCTCTGGCCACTGTCTGCGCTCAGCCCTATTCTCGTGGCCGTGTGTGATCAGCGAGTGCAGTCCTACAGAGGCAATTTCGCGGCTCTGTTGACTTGGCACGTGATTGCCTTTTGTCAGCGCTGAGGACCTTTGTCTCACAGTGGAGTTAGGGCCCTTCGGTAGCTTCGGTCCGGAAGCTACAAGACGACTTCTAACCAGCAGTCTAGGAACTGAAAAGAGGTAGGCGACATGCGTTTAGAAAGTTGTTTTCCTGATGCGGCAGCTTCAGATTTGATCCAGATTCAGGAGCTACAATGAGGCTTAAGACCATTTGTTCCGGGCAGGCTGTTGCAAGTAGGTTCCCTGAGAGACCTCTTCTTTATAAGATCTTCCCTAAGTCTGCAATCGACAAGGACAGTTCGTGTTTATTTGTTTCATTACCCTTATTTCCACGTAAAAGAGAGCAAATGATGCGAAAAAACACCGCTCTGTCTGTTTTGCTTTCCACATTCCCCGTTTCCTTAACTGAGAGGGCCTTTATTCTGGGCGGGATCCAAGGTAATCACTTCGGATCTTTGTTGGGAGTGAAGGCGGAGAAAAGAGTCCCGTGTATTGATCAATTCCTTCCCTTCTCCCCCCTGTGGAGCACCGATTGGGGACGGCGGGTCCCGTAATTCATGGCCCCTCTGCAATTCAGAATAAAAGGAGGTAACAAATGGATGCCTGTCTCAGTGACAGCTGTCAGCTTTGCGCCGAAGAAGAGCAGCGTCCAAGGAGAAATTCTTTGTCAGTATCGAGATTCATCGGTTAAAGTAGTGGATTCGGCAGGAGAAAAAAAAAAGGAAATGGTTTACCGCAGAGACCGTGAAAAGACGGCTGAGATTCACATATCGCAATGGAAGGAAATGGTTGGCGGTCTCTTCTAGCATGCCACGGACGCCGTTCCGGCGTATTCCGACAGTGGTTCGATATTATAGACGAATATAGTATCACAACGAGTAAAACTAAAGAAAAAAAAATTCCGGGAGCACTGTGGAATCTGCACTGCAGAAATGCGAAAGCCTAAACGATGCAGCGTCATTGTCATCGCTACTATCATCCTCACGGTAGACTAGGAGAGAGAGAGAGAAAATTTTAATGAGCATAATAATCAGTAAGAATTCGCAGGAGCTGGGTGGTCGGTGCCCCTAGTCCAGGGCTCCGCTGGCAGCAGCTGACTTGCAGACTAGCTGGATAATCCAGGCTTGCTGGTCCAGGTTGTCGCTGGTCAGGGCCGCCTCCCACTGCTCGTGTGTCGGGCATGGCACTAGTAACGTTGGGTCAGGTTTGTCCTGGCATTTCCAAGAGATGTGATAAAGCGTGGGGCTTGCACCGCACCAAGGACAGTAACTCGCGTATTTTGTTGGGCTTATCTTATTTAAAATGTGAAGATTAGGGAATGTGTTTGTTTGGATTTTTCTCCAGTCTATAGCGTCCGAGGAAGGAAGGTAGACTAGGAGAATTATGATGTGCGTTTCACGATCTCGTGTGTGGCGCAGTTGGTTAAAACGCTCGGCACGGAATCCTAGGGATGGTGTTTCGATTCCCGGCGGAGACAGGAATTTAGTTATTTATTTTAACTATCTTCACGTTATCACGGGTTGTGTGATGACTTCACAATCTCGTGGTATCCCGTAGAGTCACATTATACGCGGCGCTGGTCGGACTGATGCTGTATGTTGACTTTAAAGATTTCAGTGACAATTATCAGTTCACTTCGCTTGTGGGGAGTTTTATCACGATTACAGAGTCATGGCGTTATTCTGAGGGAACTATGCAATCTTAGGGCGCCTTTGGAGTATTTAATAAAAGAAATGACTGAGATAAAATAGTTCCTAGACACACATAAAGTGCTTCATGTTCGTTGCATATAGCGCTTAGTTTGCAAACCATGAGACGTATTTTGTGATCACGCATTAACAAGAATTGATACACAAAACGTTTCCTACTCCCCGTTTCATTCAATTTCGTTTTTTGTTTTTTGAAGTAGTGCCTTTGGATTAACCATTGGAGAGTTGCACATGCCCCAGGGTTGCACGACAGCTGTGACACTCGTGTGTTGAATCCAAGGACGCGATTCCGCTCTCCGGTCCCGCCCACGATGATTGCATTTAGAAAGAGCCGAAATGGATAAACACACTAGTACTAATATTTCGCTCCACTTGTTGCACAACGCTCCTCAGAGCTGAAAATAAAAACAAGAACAACCGGTATGTCACTATCGCATTAGTACAGAAGTGGTTCTGAGAGCAGTCATCGTACAATGACTGTGAAACAAGAGTTCCTTTTTATGACTAATATTTGGAGCTCCCCATCGCCATGTCAATGCCTCCCTATCTCCCCTAGACAAGGCTTTGTTATAGTTAGGTTGCTGAACTATATGACTAGTGTTCCTTTGTCCACGTGTGTTTACCTACAGCCTTTGACAAAAGCCCTCTCACGCTTCTACAGGCTTTGAGACCTCGAAGTTCACTTGCATGAGTAAGTTTGATGACCTATGTACGGCTTTCCCTCTGTATCGGGTGCCTACGTTTTACTCCTAGGTTCTCGCTCCACTCGTCTCGGCTTGCCGATGAATGTGTACCGGCCAGCTGTTAGCTTTCCTTCTTCAATGTCCTTGCCGAGCTTTGCTGTTATCGAGAGAGCGTACAGTTTACTTTCACTCCGTGTACACAGAGACGATGACGTAACGGCTTACCAGAGATAAATCCTGACACACCACGCATCGTCCAGTGTCCCCCCTTCGCCTGACAACGAAGGACATTAAAGAGCTAAGCAAAAAGCAAACGAAGTAGCGGATTAAAAACCAAAAAAGTTCTCGTAAAAGGATCTCCCTAAAAGGCCATTAAGAGAAACCCGTCTTTCGAACCTACGTCATCGCAAGGCCTCTTGCTACGGCTTCTGCAGCAAAAAGAAAAAAAAAAGTACATCTTTTTAAGTCACCCTCACCTTCCCTCCATTCTCTGCTCACTTCTTATAGCTGTAAAAAAAGTATTAGCAACATAAAAAGACGGCTAGACGGCACCTTGACAAGCACCGAGATGGTAGCCAAGGTTGTCTGTCGTAAAGGGGGTCGACAGAGTTAAATGTTTCTCCTTTTTGTTGTGCATACGTCTGCCGATCAGTGGCGACCATACTACTTTCGACAGGAGCCTGCGTCGAATGTCCAGCGTTTAGCTGTCGCTTCATTTTGTGTCTAGAAAGCAACAGCGATAAAAAGACTGATATGATCAAATGACTGAAAGGAATGGAGGAATAAATTAATCTAAAAAGGATGAAGTAAATTGGAATGGGAGGAACGAAGGAGGAAGAATGAAAGAAGGAATAAATACGGGACTATATAGAGCTATAAAGAAGTAAAGAACGCGAGGTTGGAAGAAAAAAAGGAAAGAAAGAAAGAGAGAAAGAAAGAAATTAAGATAGAGCAGCAGCTGACTCACTGCGCAAATCAATCAGGCATCGAGTTTTAAAACATTTAATCAACCCAGTACATATAACGCGAGGCACGGAAAACAAAAAGCCCAGTGCAAAGGCTTTTGTTTTGCATCGATCGTCTGTGCGCCTGGTTTGGCCACCACTCCCCGAGCACACTACTGCAGAATGTGGGACGGTACTTCGTACCACGAAACCATTAACTTTGCTCACGAGACGTTGCATCCAACTGTGTGCAATGGTCCCGACGCTTTGTACACCGCAGCAATTTTGTTGCTTTTTGTTTCTTTTTAACCTACGCATGTGTCAGGGGACGGTAATTAGCGACCGCTGGCCGATTGCGTCAACGCCGTCACGGGCTTTTCTCGCGCCTGAGCCCTTTTTGCCAAGCGAGCATTTCTTGTCATTGTATTTGTTGTTTAGTTGAGAGAGAATTTTTTCTTGCCTTGCTGGCGCTTAGCGGCTTGTCTGCATGTCCAGCTTAACTCTTGCATTACCCTTTAGTCTTTCGTAAACCTCTGTCCTTTTTTTTATTTATTGTCATCTTAGTGCAGTGACGCAAGCAAGTGTCGGATTAAATTTCAGCTATTTTAGCCTTAAGGACATCGTATTTCTGTATACAGCATTAATTTAATCTGCCACGCATTTACTTCAACGGTATTCTCAATGTTTTTCTTTGACCTGTCTTTTTGTTGTTGTTTTTTTTTGCGCCATGAAGGTCGTTGAAAGGATTCACCCATGCTTGGATTCTGTAAGAAAATTTCGCGCATGAAACATGTGAGGTTAATGGGCTCCATAAACGCCAGCTGCACTCCATGTTTTCGTATTTGTCATGTCATCTTCGAATGCCCTTGTGCGGGTTCTCCAGCGGGTCTTGAAAAATCCAGAAATTCGGTAAACTGTCATCAAATGTGCTTGTGTGCTTTTATTTCGACATTTTACAAATCTTGTTAGTGGCTACCCATTACAAGGAAATAAGCTTTGGTTTAGCTCTGGTTAACCCTAGTTGAATTGCGAAAGCAACGGCTGCATGACTACGCTTGTGGTTGTAGCTTGTGGTTAAGCGCTTGGTTTAGCTGTATTGTATAGACAAGGCAAATTGTTCAGGTAACGACTAGGCTTTTATTCTTTATACCAATGATGACGCTGCGATATCAGTGAAGTAGTGGGACTTGATTTCCACTTTGCTGATGACGTGCTTTTGTATCTGCCGAGGCTCTGTGTAAAACCAAGTCTAAACTGCTTCCCAAATTTGAGGTTGGTGTTGGCTCAACTCGAGTAGAAACCGCTGCTCTGCCGCTTGAACGAAGGTAGAGTTCCTGTATAAGTTCTCCGTCACGACAACCAACTCCTTTTCAGTTCGGCTAGGCATTCCGGTAGCCAGAACGTCCAAAGCAGTTTCAACGCTGGCCTGGGGAGATATATACACCACGGTTACTACGGTGGGCTGGACGGACCAGCCTCCTATAAAGCCGCGCTTTAACCAAGCCGTATGGACGTGCCTTAGTGGCCTATAGGGGTAAAGTGAATGCCAGTCTTAGCAGGCTGATTCTGACATAACTGTCCCATGGGAAACGAGAGATCCAAGTTGGCAGCTTCTGCCATTTGCAGCTACGGAATACGAGCACACGCGACGAGCCGAGCTGGCTGGCGTAGTGTTGCTTTTGCAACAAATCCAGAAATTCGGTAAACTATCATCAAATGTGTTTGTGCGCTTTTACTTCGACATTTTATAAATCTTGCTAGTCGGCTGCCCATTACGAGGAAATAAGTTTATTTCCCCACCTTGGCGACAGCATTTCGAATCAGGAAAATTTCAAGGATGAGTACTATGACGCCAGTGGATGTCAAGAAGCCGGGCGAACAAATTTATCATCTCTCCTCAATTACACCATGCCCCATGACACGGTGTTTGGTGTTAGTGCGAGATCATTAGGATCTGAACGCTGTGTGTGGTGACGTCACTTCCTTCCAGCTAATGAGGTCATATTGCGTCTCTTCCAGTTTGGTGACGTCGCTGCTCTTGACCGTGGAATCAGGATCCAAAATTCGACGTAACGACTTCAACAGCTTATAATGCTGTAATGTCATGATACTATCGCGTTGTCAACACATCGGATAATTAGTTTTCTCTGCGTTATTTTTTCTTGTACGTAAACCTGCAAAGGTTAATTACGTCGATGTTAAATAATAGCTCTGAATGTCCTGCCAAAGAGTTGCGATGCAGTCCCATTAGATAAAGAAAAAAAATTTGCGGAATACCAATATCTTTTTGGTGCCTTGTGAATCACCCTGTCACAAGTGCAGTTAAGGGAAGCTTGCAATTGTCTGGGCGACCTGTGCTTCCGCTGCATCTAGGTGACATAATGCAAAAGGAGCCTGTCCAGCTGTTTCTTTCCCTTCTTTCATGCCCCTTTCATGCCTTCTCTACGTCACATTACCGGAGTCCGCCGAGCGGCAAACAATGTTCCTTTACCTTATTCATTACCTCCTTCTGCCTTGTCCATATCGCCCAAATGCCCGATTCATGCAATCCCCATCTTCTCAATTTCATTTTTGCCTTGTGCAAATTTTCTTCCTTTGTGAATAGCGAGCTTTCTGAACGCAGACAGCCTTCCATCGATCTGTTAGTGAAGGACACGTGCTGTGCTTGCCGAGAGGCAAAAGGAGAATCGCACTGCTGTTGTTCCAGGACGGCTGTCCACTTCCGGTTTTGATGGGTGTCCCGTTTCTTCGAGCAGCTTCCGCCTCTTGTTACTCACACTGAAGGGTGTTTTTGTGTTCCTTTGCTCTGGCGCTCGAAATACTACACCGGTCTGAAGGGAAAAAAGAAGGGTTCCAGCTGTACCAAAATAGCAGTCGACCCGTATCACCAGCTCAAAGGCAAAGATTCTAAAACATTATGAGAATATCGACGTTGAGTTTCAGAATGGTGTCAAATTTTACTCTACTTTGAAAACCATCACAAGACTGCATGCTTTAACCTTCTTACTCTTTTTTATCAGTCTAGGTCGCCACGAGGAGCCCTCCATTTTGCTCTCTTTTTACTGCGACCGCAATAAATGGAGCCTATCTTGCTATGCCGAATATGCCTCGTTGTTCGAGAATTCGGAAATCGAGCTCAGAGAACTGAGCGGTGTTTTTGGTAGTCAGATGCCTGTTACGAATCATTTCGCTTCGTCAGATGCGAGTGTAACGTTCGAGCTGGAAGAAATATGCGGTGTGCATGTAAAAATTAATTATTGCTATAGATAAGGGACAGTGCAGGAAGAATACAAAATAATAAAGACGACGCCTTACGAATGCCTCGCTTACGAAGAGAACACCCACACAAGCCTGTATCACTCTAAACACGAATAAGCCTGTGTGGAAGTAAAAGTAAGCGCGCTCCCTGTTAGGATCAGGACATGCTGCCCGACCCCTAGGGTAGATTTTCATCACTAGGAACACGAAATATCTATGGTCGGCAACGGAAACCGAATCCCACCTAAAATATGCGAATTTTTTAACAGTTACGAAGGTTTTAACTGAGATTTCAGTCTCCTCAAGTTGCTAACGTCAAAATTTGCGACGCAGCGATTAAAATATCATTTCATCACTAATTACATCTAATAAACATGATTTAAAAGGGAACGAGCTTCTTTTTGCTATAGTATAGCATTCCGTGTAATTAGTGGTGCAACTCGACCCCAGGGATTGGAGGGACTACCGTACTCCGACAAGGGAGTGCGCTAGAGGACATTATACTCTCTTTTTACTCCCTTATATACTTGTTCGTGTTTACAGTATACTTAGGAAGATTACAATGGCATTCTATCTTTCAAAGTTTTGTATATTTCAAGCCGAAAGCTTTCCGAGTCTCATGGTGAATATCTCGCGTCTGCGATGTGTGCGCGCGAAATTTCGCGAGGTATGTTCATTGGATGTGTCAACGAGATCATGCGAGATTCCGCGAGATGTGTCAGCGAGACGTCGCAATAGGTTCGGACGTCAACATAATTTTCTCGTTAAGGACGCCGAATAGGTTTTGACAAAGAAGCCAAAGAAACGAAAGTAACGAAATTATAACGAGTATGCGAACACGCAAGATAGAGGAAGAAGAGATGAGGTAGAGGGAAGTGATAGAAGAGAAGGAGAAGGAAAGGCCTAAGCGCAACACTGTAATTTTTCATTGCAGCGACTATTGTGCTATGTGTTATTATTGCGACTGCTGCGAAAATTCGTGTCCTCCTGCCAAGTGGTATTAGTTAAGGGATGAGGATGCAAAATGACATATCACTCATTGTTTACACAGCCTAGAGTGAGTGCGCTATAATTACGCGTGAATCTTTCATTTGTTTCCAAAACAAGAACAAAGTTATTATCTTTAACCGTGATATTAACACACTTTTTTGTCCTCTCAGAAATTTAGGGGATAAGTTGCGGAAAAAACTTTTTGAATGTCATTTTTCTTTTCACTTCTCGAATGATTGCATCGTAGACAGCAATACAACCGCCGATGCTCTCTCGAAAGGTTTGTACTGTTTGTCTAGTTAAACACACACACACACACACACACACA
Source organism: Amblyomma maculatum (assembly GCA_023969395.1). NCBI lineage: Eukaryota > Metazoa > Arthropoda > Arachnida > Ixodida > Ixodidae > Amblyomma > Amblyomma maculatum. The sequence goes on along the minus strand of JAJIZL010020279.1, from coordinate 246,649 downwards.
CACACACACACACACACAC
>JAJIZL010020279.1:227546-246230 GCA_023969395.1 Amblyomma maculatum | reverse complement strand
CACACACACACACACACACACACACACACACACACACACACCTCCCACTGATTCTGAGTGGCAGTCTTAAATTTGGGCCGGCGTTTGCCCTCAAAAATCCCGGCCTGACTGCGACCTCAATTAAAAGTTGGCAACCTCACAATCTGAGCCTCCCCAATGAAGTTTGAGTTCTCATGGAACGCCCTCAATTAAAGTTTCCAAACAACACTGGGGACCTCACTCTAATTCACCACGAACCCCAACTTTGAGGTTGAGGTCCGGCGCTCGACGCATATAAGCTAATGAGTAAACAAACAAAAATCCCGTAAATTATTCGCCTAATACTGTAGTATAAATGAATACATTTGGAATCCCGTCAGGTATGTAAGCCAAAATGATGATAATACTGTTAAGGTGACCAGTGGCGACAATAAGGGCCTTCCGGCACCAATAATCGGAACTATATAGCCGTAAAGGTCATTATTGTCGCAGCTGGTCACCTTAACGGTATCATCGTTATTTTGGCTTGCTCATCTGACAGGATTCTCGATGGATTGATTTAAATTACAGTATTAAATGAACAATTTACTGGATTTTTGTTTGTCTACTCGTACGAGGCATGGTGAGATTATGACAAAATAAAATTCGAGAGTTAGTGGTAGCTCTTGTCATTGGTGCTTTTCGCAGCATTGGTATATCCGCAGTTATTACATGCGTAGTGTATACACGCGCTGTTCAGCGCGAATTCATTATAAAAAATTGGTGTTCCGACAGATTAGGGAAACGTAATTTGCGCGTGATTAAAGTCTAAATTTTCCGCAGTTGTTCCAAGGTTCCGCGTACACCTTGAAGAATCATGCGTTGCTGCTCACCCACTGTCGTATAGGGGCTTGATGTGACCTGTAGCATGTCGCGCGCGGTAACTTCGTAATCCCGTTTTCTTGCATGTTGATTTTTGTAAGCATATCAGTTTTAATATTGGGCAGGCTTCTTCGTGTGCGCCTTCTCGTGTTGAACGAGGATCTCATTCATGAGCGAACCGATAGTGTGTTAACCCAGAGAATCTACTGCAGGGATTGAAAGTGCAGCGAGAGTATTTGACAGGACAAAGAAAGGGGAGGAGTGCCACCCGTTCCGTCCTCAGGCTTCTCTGTCTTGCACCACAAGGCTAATCCCATCTCTAGCACCAACCTCAACCTCAACCGAGGAGAGAGATTCCGGAAAGAGATAATGCATATAATGCGCTTTCTGAATTTAAGAGTATGTACAAATGCAGCAGCAGACCTGTCCACAAATGTATCGACCAAAGACTACGTAAAAGCATAATTTGATTTTGATTTTCCAGCTCTATTCGGCATAGCGAGAAGAAGTAGCGTTGATAAAAAATTGGAACCGCTCAAAAATACTTTGCAGTCACCTGTATGCATTCTTGATATCTCCTCCAGAAGCAGGGAGTCTAATACACGTGCAGATATGTGTCGTTTGTGTGCTTAGCTGTGCGACTTCGTTTTCGTATAGACGAGCGTGTCTTGGCCCCTCGGAGAGTAAAATATTACACAGCCGAGTTCAATGGCGCGGGTTTCTTATATCATTCCTTCTTTTAGTTATAGGATCAGAATTTTTGGTCTCTTTTGTACTCCATTTGACCATAGGCTGCCTCTTTGAAGAAAGGTTATACATTTCTAATCTACCTAAACACCTGTCTCAAGGTTTCGGCAGGTAACATGGGTGCAGAGAAGGTTGTCCGGCTCTCCGGCGTAAGGGTGTAAGCGCATGACTATAGTGTACCAACTTTGTGCGCTCGCGCCATCAATGGAATATGTACAATCAACTGTAAGACAAAAAAATAAAAAAAAGTATCAGGAAGACGCTTACGCTAGCAAACTAAAGTATTAATATCATTAAACCTAAATGACCTGCTTTATCCTAATACCCACCTTTTAAAGCTTTGCAAGGACTCTTTCTTTTGCTTTCTTATAGAGGGGATAAGACATTTATGTTGTAGTTATTTAGTGATTTTGTAGTCATTGGCTTTTGCATTGCGTTTGGTGCATGATGGCCTCATTAAGCCCAACTCAACTAAACTCAAATGTCCTTCCCAAACATGCGAAACGTTTAAAGGCTGTTGCAGTTGGTTTGGATTGGTTTGTGGGGTTTAATTGTCCCCGAGTGACTCAGGCTATGAGGGAGGCTGTAGTGGAAGGCTCCGGAACTTTCGATCATCTGGTGTTCTTTAAAGTACACTCACATCGCCACAGCATGCGGGCGACTCGCTTTTCGCCTCCATCGAAAAGGGTTTACATGTATTTAGTTTTGAAGAATGGTGATACAGATGTTCCAGCAAATCCACAGGGCAAGCAGATCCCCTATTTCCGCCTGTTCACAACAGGCGAAGTCAGTGGTGAGCTCGAAGTTCCGTGGATCCGTCATTTACATTAGGCAGCCGGGGAAACAACTGGGACAGGATGACACATATACAGTGCTGTGCCTGCCACAGACAGCAGTTATGAAGAGCTTCCTTTTATGCTGGTAAGTGTATGGCTGTTTGCAATGAGAAAGCACGTGTGCACTCTGCCTGTGCGCCTCAGTGAAATAAATAAAGCTGGAGTTGATATTTCGCGCTCAATCCATCTTCTCGGTTTTATTGTGTGCGGAACACTACATTAAAAAAAGATACCAGTTTACACTTCGAGGTTCGCCTGCGTGAAATCTCTGTCCAAGTCCTCACTTGGGTGCCATACAGAGGCCGCCTAAATGCGCGCATGTGTCCGCGGAATTCTGCACCGAATATATGTCTTCACCCTGGCTTCTTTGGGCCGGTGCCGGTTTCTTTCGAAATTGAACGAACTGTCTGTGCACCAGCGATAATGACGTCATTTATCCGTGAGCACTGCGTGCATTTCACGAGGCCGTTTACGCGTTTCGAGCAATAGAGAACAGGTAACAATGGCAGCGACAAGATAAATGAGACAAACATGCGAGGCCGATAGCGTAAGCCTTGCCTTCTACACGCTTCACGCTTCGCTATCTACCTCAAGGGCAACTGGTTTTGCTTACGCAATGAGCTGCCGAATTGTAGCAGTGTGCGCAGCGAAAACTTAAATAGTGCAGCCTTAATTTAAGCCTAACGAGGGTATAGCACGGGAGTAACAAGGGTGTAAAAAGGGTGTAACAAAGGTTTAACAAAGGTTACAGTCATCTAACCGGAGGTAAAAGCTGCACTGCAGTTTGTAGTGTTCTCTTTAAAGAAATAGCATAATCATTGCGGGATAAAAAAAGGGGGGGGGGAGGGGGTTAAAAAGGGCTACACGATTGCCTAAATAAATTTTTGCATAGCACCCAAGGGAAAACTTGGCTACCAGTGTAAACGTACAGCACCTTGCTAACCAACTCACGCCTTCCAAGAAGGGAACAAAACGAAAAAAATGATGTTTAACTTACAAACATCGCGAACTTTGGTATCCGCACTGTTTCCAGGAAGGCCACGGTGAGCGTCGTGTATAAGGCTCGGGCTGAAGGGATATTACGCTGGAACAGATTTAAGCTAGAAGCGGGCAGGGACATTCGATTTAACGAATGGGTTAAACGAACACGGTTTGTGGTGGCGCCGCACTTGAACTCTGCTTCGGAAAGGACACTCGTCGGAGTCAGCCGCGGTAAGTCCGAAACGCCTCGACCATCAAAGTCAACCTCATAGAAATAGGACCTCATTCAACCTCAGAATCACGCAAGAGGGTGAGGTTCGATTTCATAACCTCACTCACAAACATCTGAGCTTTCGCCGAAATAACCTCAACCTCACTTCACGAGATCGAAACTTCAGTACACTTTTAGAGCGCCGATTTTTGGCGCCCGTTTTTGGGTTTCGCGTCGGCGTCGGCGTCTTAACCAGCGCCGTCCCCCTTTCAGCCGACAGCTCAGCCTCCCTCTTCCTGCGTGGCGCCGACTGCGCGTGTTATCTGATTGCTGCGCGCGCTCCCCCGTTCGCCGCTGCTTAGACCCCCCTTCCCCTTCTTCCTGCGTGGCGGCGATGGTGCGCTCCGGTTGCCGAAACGCCGGCTCGCTATCAGCAGATCGCGGTGCGTGCATCCCAAGCCGAAACGCAGTCACGTTCTCTTCACTCGCTAGCGGCGTCAGCGGCATCAGTCAGTCGCTGTTATCTGTTCGCCGCGCAACGTTCCTATGGGCCCACGCGCTGCCTCCCGCAACCTTCGGATAACTTAATTGCTTTCTTTATTTCTCTGACTGCAGAGCTTCTTTCATGACAGCCAAGAACTGTTAGTGGAGTGTTTCTTGAAGGAATACGTGTAAAAAATTAAAAAGAGTTGTCTGTAATTGTACATACGTGTCTTGCTCGAAATCTTTGCCTCAATCTATCGTAAAGGTGAAACAGCTGATGAGCTGCGCTCAAATTTCGCATTAGGAAGTAGCGTACTCGTTGGCAATTTTTACATTGCGCCAGACCTGCACTCCTAAGATCTGCCGCGAGTGCTTTAACGAAATTTTGAAAAATTTTTCGACCGTTTCTGGCCCTGTTTTAGTGCGAAGGCACACTTACGATCGTCAGAGTCGAGCAAACGTTAAAGTGTCCATCGAGAAGTGAGACATTGTGCCTTCTTTTCCCCCTGGCCAAAGCCAACTAAAAACATGTTACACTTTGCCAAGCTCTGTGACAGTTTACCATTGCTAAAAAGCGCCAAAACCATGCGAAAAGTACTTTCGTATGTTTTAATCGGTTGAAGCGAAGTTAATTAAAGACTAATGGTCATGGTTGCTCAAACAGTAAAAGTATTAATTTTTAAAAAGAAATTGTTGTTTCTCAGAATGCACGCCTCCTGAAGGTCGGAATAATTAGAGGGTTTAGAATCAGTGCTCTTCTTCCTCATGAAACCTCATGCTGTGCTTTAGGCTCAGAATATCGGATTGAAACCTGTACATTATTTGCCAATGGGATGCATGGCTTGTTTCTCTCTCCTATAGTTGAGCACTCATAGCATTCCTCATGCGTTGAATAACGTAGAGAGAGAGAGAGAGAGAGAGAGAGAGAGAGAGAGAATAAACTTTATTTATACAAAGTAAATACACGGGTGGTTCACCAAGGTCCAGGAAACCATTGGCGAATACGGCCCTCCAGGAGCTTTGATATTGTAGCGCAAGCTACACTGGCCACGAACTTGTGATTTCGCTGTGGCGGTGCTCCAAGGAGGCACAGAATGACCTTGAGCCGTTACCTAGCAACCAGCGTAGCTGGAGGACGCCACCGCTCGCCGCGGAGCCGCCGCTGCCGCTTTGTATGACGTCACACCGCTAGCCTCATCGTTGCGTTCGCTTTCGCTCGCTTCGCCAGCTGTGTCACATGCCTGATAACTAGTTCTAATTAGTGACGCCATCACATGACGACGTCATCGGCTGTGATATCATGACCGGATGTGGCACCATCATGACGTCACATTCCGCCATGTATAATAACCGGAAGTGATAATGACATCACATTCGGTCACGACGTCACGACTAGTATTGACGTTACCAGGCAATTCACTCATACCGCTGTTATACCCGTCCTCTTGAATAAATAGTCCGAGGATTCTGATTTGCTGGACTCTTGGTACGGTTTTGCCGTCGAACTTAATTTCTACGTTAAAGTCGCCCTTGCACCTCATTGATTTTGGATTATATATGAAAAGTTCGGATTGAGCACGATTGCGGAGGAGGATTGCATTCAAAGGCAGATGCCTCAAAGAGAGAAGCCTCTTGAGACTGATGCAGGCGTAGATAATAAGTCGAATATGCTATGCCACACCGTTCCTCAACATCAGGACCAATGAAAAAGATAAGATAGACGCACTCATCAGGCGTTGCGTCAAGAGGGCGCTGGGTCTACCCATCTCCTCTTCTACGGAACGCCTGATAGAAATGGGAGTGCATAATAGCTGGACGGAACTTGCTGAAGCGGTGAGAATCGCCCAACATGAAAGATTAAGTAGGTCGAGCACGGATCGAACCGTCTTAGAATGGGTGGGTCGAAAAATAGATAGGGGCACAGCCGACAAGGTTGCCCTACCACCACAATGTCGCGAGAACATCATATCCGTCCTCTCCTCGGCAACATGCACCCAGAATACCACAAGGAGAGACGGGAGAAGACAGCAGAAGCACTGGTTAAAAGCGCAAAAGAATTCAGAGTAAAAGAAGTTGCCTACGTAGACGCTGCAAGCGGCCTATCAGGGGCGGCAGTCGCCGCGGTAGTCGATGGTAGCGGCGCACCAGTCGTCTCCGCCACCATCCGAAGTAGAAACATAGACACGGCTGAAGAGGTCGCAATAGCGCTCGCTTGCGTCGGAACGAAGGCTAGATTGATCTTTAGCGACAGTAAAACTGCTCTCTGGAATATCGGAAAAGGCAGGGTCTCACAAGAAGCCGCCCGAATTCTAACAGCTGCAGCTAAAATCGATCGCAAAATCACCCTAATTTGGGTCCCAGCACACACGTCCGTCCCCGGCAACGAGGCGGCCCATGATTTAGCCCGGGATCTTTACTTCCGGGCAAACGCAGAGCCGCCCGACTGCCAGGCGATGGACGAACGTTTGCAAACCTATAAAGAAATAATCGAAAATTATAGATTTGGAAGACGTCTGATGCCGCCACCGGATCCTAGCTTAAATAATAAAGAGGCCATAGCCTGGCGGCGATTACAAGCCGGAAATTTCCCGAACCCTGTCTGGTTGTTTCACACCCAGATAGAGGAGAGAAAAAACGATAAATGTAAAGCCTGCGAAACGAGGGGGACCCTCGACCATATAATTTGGGAATTCAATTCAATTCAATTTATTATTTATTTGCCATCCTGGTACAATGATGGCGGGAGCCCGGGGTAAAAGCTGCCGTTTGACAGCTTGACAAAGCCACGGGCCCCCACTTTGGCAGCACCACAGTAGTCAGGCATATATATAAAAAAAAAAAAGCACATGTCATGTGAATTTAAACACAAGGTAAGGAAACATTGAAATAATAAATACAGCTCTTGTCAGTGTACAGTTATGAAACGCAAAGTACACAATGAAAATGAAAACAAGCAGATAGAAGCCCACACTTATGGCGCCCTAAGTCTCGGAATGCCCTAAGTCTCCGGGCGCTAGGGACAACATTAAAAGTTGAGAAGCCTGGGAAACCCTGCTGCGAAGCGACGTCCCCGCTGACCAGCAGAAAGCCGTCCGCCTGGCGGCTGAGGCCGCGAATAACCAATGTATATTCGCCTGTCCTTAGTCGCGGAGGTTCCAGCCCCCGTTCCTCAGGCCTGCGTGCCAGGAGCGGGGAGTAGGGGGCCTCCTAAATCGGTGGAAATTAAAGTTTTAATCAATCAATCACTCATACCGCTGGGCGTTCAATCCAGGCGTCCGTGCGGCGCCTTTCATTTGGTGCTTCCTCGAACGCCGCACCACAGAGCATAATAGAAATAGACGCAGTACAGCAGGCATCAGCGGCGTTTCAAATTAGTTCACAGCAAATAACAGGTGCAATATCTGTCAAAATCTCTGCGGACACCTTAACCGAGCTGTAAAGAAAAGGAGGAGTGTGGAAACAGAGAGAAAGAGGTGTCATAGTGGAAGGCTTAGGACCACGTACTTCGCCACAGACGCTTTCGCCTCATCGCTTAAACAATGCGTTGTTGGGCGAGCCGGTCAGACATATCTTCAAGGCATACTGCGCACACACAAACAAGTCGCGAGTCTGCTTTCTCTTCCTTGTTTGTGTGTGCGCAGTAAACCTTGAAGATCGCCTCACCGCACTTTAGCAGTCAGTAGTGCCCCTAGAATTTTTTTACCCTTCAAGACCTTTTCTGCGTTTTATAGTGTCTTAAAGGCTCTCTGTAGAAAGAACAAGCAAAGTATGCAGCCTGGTTACTTTTGACAAATATTGTGCATGGATGCTGCCAAACATTTCTTCGAAATGCTTATAGTTATGGTGAGCATTATTGACGTAATGATCAACACACATGTCATACTTGATGTAAAACTTGCTCGTATTTCTAAAATTTCTCCGCCTCTTTTGTTTGTCAACATATGGCGCTACTAGATAAGCATCCAGCGCTGCATGGTCTGAAACCGGGCTTCGGAGTTTGTTTATCACTTAGCTTGGACGTTTGCTTTGTCTCGGCTCACAAAACACAGGAGGCGCTAGATGTGTGTCGGGACTCCGTTGCTTCACTTCCTTATCTGCTGCATCTGCGACTAATTTAACGCTAACGCGGGGATGTTGCCTGATCTTAAACGGGATTCAGTCCGTCTGGACAAACACTCAAGAAATGTCTGTAACGCACAACCTTTTTCCGAAACTTACTCTTTCTCAGTCGAGTGGGATCGTCCGTGCTGCTGTCGTCCAGATCCGCTCAAACAATGGAAGGCACTGCTTCCAACAAAGCAGGCTTCATTCATTACTTGGTGTGCAGAGTCAATGCCCGGCAAACTCAAGAGGAAGCAGATTAGCCATCCGAATGTTCAGCGGCCTGAGAAAGCGAAGATCAGAGAGATAAGGAAACAGATGGATTTCTCAAGCGGGGAGACCACTGAAGGCACAAATTAGCTTGAGGGAAAGAGAGAGGAGTCATGTTTCGCAGACGAAAATAGTGACGGAGAACAAAGTAAAGGGCTAGCAAAGTAAGGATTGGGAAAGTCAGGCGAACGATAAGGACTCCGCAGATGTTCTTCGAAAGACGAGCATGCATATATCGGCGCTGCTTTTTCCCGACGTGCAGGTCTTATCGACGAGAAAATGCGGCCGAGGCCCGCGTTGTCCATTAGGGAAGACTTTCGCCCAAGAACCCTGGGGCGAGTGCTAGCTTTCGCAAACTCGCTGTCCACTTTGATCTCTCGCTAATTCCAAGAGGCTTTATGGAGATGGGGAGTCCAGAGCGAGAACTCGAGCTATAGAACAGGTTGCAGTATCCTTCTTCAGACGCGTGCCATCCCCCAGAATTAGTATGGACAGAACCTACGGCGATGGCTAAGTTAAAGGTGCCCTTGGATTGCGGAATTTTAAATATAGCAACCGCCAAGATCAACGAACAGTAAAGAACTCAAAGTTACTTACCTAATAAGTGTTCTTGAAACTAGCTGAAGTTGCCCTTCCTTGCTTGATCAGCAACTTGTCTGAACACTGCTGTGGCTGTCCTAGTCAAATCTGCGAGCCAGTTCTCTTGGAAGGAGGCAGCAGAGCAGGTAACGACACAAAACATAAGAAGCACACACAAACACAAGGCAGCGTTGTCCTTGTGTTTGTGTGTGCTTCTTATGTTTTGTGTTGTTGCCTGCTCTGCTGCCTTCTTCCAAGAGATGTGTGACCAACTAGCTCAAGTTCAACTCTATTATTGCGAGCACTTTCTCGGGGAGTACACTGTTGGAGCAAGGAGCAGGAATCGATGCATGCGTGGGATAATTGCGAGAATGCAGCTATGTGCGTCGGTACTTCCTCGGTGAATCTGAGAGAGAAGAAAATCGCGTTCCTTTATGGTCGTGGCATGAGTGTGCAATGAATCTCATTTTATGTCTTTTTATTCGAGCTCTTTCTTCTGTGTATATGCTTCCGTACTCCGAATAAGATCAAATTGCAAGTTAGCGCATTGCCGCGTGTCACCCTGTCTTTTTTGCGTTTCAGGCTTGTTGCGCAAAAAAATGAGCGAACTCCACCAAGTAAGCCCAAGAAACTCGCTCACATCTGACACTTCAGTGGCAAATTACGAGTCCGATAGTTTTGTGTCTCACATAAGTGACGATTTCTACTGCAACTTCAGCAATGTGGTTTACAAACTTTTAGGTTTGTGGGCAAATGTACATTGGTCCGGCATTATTTCAAGACATTATTTCGATTCTGATTTAACAATCACAAACCACATATACCACCTTTGCCCGATTTGCCCCTTTCCAGAAATTGCTGCACACCTTCGAAAACGTTCGGGTCACCCTTCTTCGTTCCGACTACTCTGGTACTTATTTAGGGAACAAAGAGAAGAATACTTCATTGATAAGTTTGACCTCCATTGCTTGAGCGATGCTCCTAGGAGACTTTGGTGTTAAAAGAAGGCAACATAGAAAATTTCACTGGCTAAATCTATAAGAACGTGAATATGCCAATAATTCTCCTTAACAACTTCAGCCACACCCTCAAGAAGCTAGGACGCCATCCGTTTCTTTCTCTAATATCTTCCCTTGTAAATCTTCAGAAGACCATTAATCTTATTTCTATGTAACACACTTATCATACCTCAATCACGCGGACCACGCGAAAGTTGCGCGCGCCACACCACAACCCTTGTCCACATGTGGTTATTATGCTCAACAAAGGTGTATGCCTACCCATTGTCACTGTAAGAAATTCCGACGACATTACCTGCCTCAAAGAAACATAGGCGGGAGCATGAAAAATTCGGGTTGATGAGATTTGCAGGTATTCTTAAACTACTACCCTCATCGACGGTTCGCCCAGCATATCTATAAATACAAAGGAATGCAAATAGAAGGTAAAGTATAATGGAATGGAATGGAGCGTAGGAAACCAGATAGAGGCCTATGTGGTGCCATGTATAATTTGCACTCTGACAGTAGTGGCGGTTTAAACGAAATCCTTGTTTTTCATGCCTTCTCACGCGCCTTCTTGCTTGTATTGGAAGTTGTAGAGCCGTCTATCAGGAAAGGGCTGATGGTGGTTCGTACAGAGCGGATGCTTGTGACGAGAACTTCTATAGAAGTTAGCTTTGATCCGGCCTTAGCCCAAATAAATCGCGCGCAATGTGTTTTCTTTTTTTTTTTCGCAACAATTCCGTTGTCTAGTATGTCTCGGATGAAACATCCGTACTGGCACCAGTGTTTGTCATCAAATCGAGTTTGTCTATGTTGCACTGTCTATAGCAGTTTTTTTTTTCGAATAAAAAGTAACCGATTACCAATAACCTATTGCACGAAAATTTATTAAATTGTCCGATTTAGTCGAAATTGAAATTTGTAATTGAATAACCATTAAATTATAGGGAATCGTAGTTGATTGCAAAGTGCACGGTAAACAAACCTAGGTGGTCGAAATTTGCAGAGCCCGCTATTACAGCGTCTCGCACTGCTTTAGTTGCTTTAGGACGTTAAACCCCCAAACCATAGGGAAGCGTAGTTGATTACAACCATGCATAATCAATTACTTGATACGTTTAAAGTATAAACAGAGGCTGGCAACCATTGCTGGCCATTCGCACCATACCAAAGGCGTTCTTCCTCTGCTGTTTCTTCCTTCTCTCAGTTCAGTCGTTCAGTCGTGTCCGACTCTTCGTGACCCTATGAACCATACCACGCCACGCTTTCCGGTCTCTCACTATCTTCCTAACATCACATAACTTCATCTGCAGAGCCTCTAGGATGCCGTCTAACCATCGGGTTCGCTGCCTACCCCTTCTCCGGTGACCCTCAACCTTTCCCAACATCAAATCCTTCTCCAGCGACTCCTCTCTTCTCATCAGATGACCAAAGTAGCTGAGCTTTAACTTTAGAATTTGACCCTCCAATGAGCAGTTAGGGTTTATTCCTATTCTAGGTTAGCCTGTAGATAGTACTATGAAAATTATCTGACTATTCGCGCATGCGCCGAGTGTGCTGCTGTATGCTCTGTAATCCGGCGCACACTCATGATTGTTCGCTTTATTCTTCCTCTTTCTGGCTTTGTTTCTCGTGTCACACACTTCTGAGCAGAAAGGAAAGAAATTAAGCGAATGCCGTCTCAAAGCTCCGTGCAAGGTAATACCTTGTTGCGCGGTAATAGCTGGGTTTCGCTTTCACACGCTCGCTTTTCGTTAGCGCCGCTCATGAAAATTAGCGCTGTTGCGAGCGTTTTGCAACTAAGATGTCGCGTTTCTTGAGATACTCTGCTCAAGACCGAATGCTTCGCGGCTCAGCGCCAAAATGCGCTTGAGAAAAGAAAAATTGTCGTGCTAGCGCTTAGGACGTGATCTTTTGTGAGACGCTATGCGCAGGCGTGGCGAGACAAAAGAAAATAATGGCGATGGTAAGAAGACAAAAAAGCAGGGAGACCGTTTCTGACAACGCGTGACCTGTTGCCACATCGGTGATTTTGAGCCTCTCGTCTTTGTTGTTTCATAGCTCGAAGGATGAACCGGGCAGGCTTCTAAGAAGGCGCTCGACTCTCTAAGCTTGTTTTTTGCACAAAACAATCTCCAATTTGTCATTTGAGTTATTATTTCAACTTTGCAGCGTTCCCGTCTCCGCGGCCCGAATTTCGAAACAGTCTTTCTTCCCTCTGTGACGGAGTGTGGATTCAAAAGTGCTGAGCGCTCATTAAATTAAGCACGCCTCTACGACAATGTCGGTGAGTGCAGTGCGTGTGGCAAGTTGGACACTGTGCGTATTCGCTTTGGGCGCTGTGTGCCGGCTCCCCACTCGAGAGCATTAGACTCTATTGTTGCTTCATTCTTTCTTTTGCAAAGGTCAACGCAGAGCTGACGAAAGCGCTCGTGTCATTTTCAAAAGCCAAGAACTAGTGATGCTATTCCGGAATTTGGTATTGATGAGGTTTGTACGTTTTGATGCTGGTTCGCCGGTTATATATGCACGATAATAATAAAAAGAGGATGCGAAGGAATATTGACGCATGTTTTTGTCATCGAAGGATTTGATAAGCAGCAAGATGAGAATTTTTATGCCTTTTCTTTCCTGTATTAGACTACGACGTATTTCATTTAGAGGCTCAATCGCTTTGCGACGTTCACTGTAAACATGACCAACCTCAGCGGGTTGAAAGTTTAAACCGACGTTGAAAAGGAACTTCCTTGTAGTCTTGGCTGTTAACCTCGTGACGTTATTAGAATGATTATGATTTACCCGTTATACGATAACCCAGAATCTTACGCCTGGAACTATTACAAATGAAGATAAAAAGAGGTGCCAACGCAAGCTACTCTTCCTTAAACACGTTCCTTGATATGCCATACTACAATGTGGTTCTGCCAGGCTTCGTAAGCTTCAGTGGGAGAAGTATGTATATATTGACTAAAATGAAAGGGAAGATGTTGAAATCGTAATGAGCTTGCGGTTTTCGTACGGGCTATGAGGGACAATAAGGATAAGCAACAAGGTTAGGCGCGAGACTTAATGTGCTGCTTGGCCGGTCTGTACATTCCTAACCGGTGTTGTCATTCTGCAGCTCCCATCAGGATTGTGCATAGTCGCCGTTTATTTGGTTCACCTGTAGTTTAGAAATTGTCTGATTTTTCGCTTTCTGGAGACTTAGCTAATAACTGCACATTTTCACGCTTATATAAAAGGAGACGGGCACTCTGTTGTGCAGAACGTGACCAGAGAGCAGAAGAAGAACCGGTTTTTAGCCAAACCATTTCAACACGTTATTTGATGTCTCCCCCATCATATACCGCGAGTGGACTCATAAGTTCTGGAGCTTCACAAAACCTTAGCTAAAAGCAACTCTTTTACTCTGAGGTAACATGTTTAGCATGGTCCAGCAATAAACTGAAGCTAAAATAATAATAAAAATCTACTGGATCAGCGATAAAACGCAACGTAGGCGGGCAAAGGCAATTCTCTATGCACGAACCGATTAACCGTTTAAATTTTGCCCTGGTAACTTCTTGTTAAGCAACACCACTAAGAAAAAAAGATTAGTGGAGATACCTAAGACTGCTTGGATGTGATAATGTGAAAGAATCGCTCCGCCCCAGCAGCATGTTGTCTTTGGATGGTTCGCCTTTAAACACAGTACACACACTGCCGGAGGGGTTTTGAATGAATGTATTGTTCGAAACAGTTTGTGGTTGCCTTGCATATTTCTTAGCTCATGCTCTGGCATCTGCTTGTTGTTGCCGTCTGAGATGTGCTGCCTCTGCTTCTAGTTGCCTCAATTATTCGTCCTCTTCACGTTAGCGTTGTTTCGCTTCGGCCTCGTTGCCACGTATCTGTGTCTTACTGGCACTTTTGTTAGATCGCTCGAGCTTCTCGTAATCGCATTTCTTTGTTGGCATGTCGTCGAGCACGTTAAAGACTGGCCGAGCACTTGGACGGCGAAACGCCGAACTTTTTTGCCACACCAAGCGAAGCGCTTTTCACATGGCACGCCGCGTCGCTGTCTGCTTATACTTGCGAGCACGCCCACCAGCAGACCCTAGTCGATGTGAACGGCCGGTTTCCATATGCGCAATGACGCGTTGATGAGAGCAGTGCACAGGCGAGTGCGTGGAAGGGGTCCTTGACCTGGGCTCCGGATGATGACCTCGCACTCTGGCCACGACTCCCCACTCAAGCACGTTTCAATAGGCGTCATATTTCCTTTTGAACTCCACCTCGCTGACTTCATACTGCTGCCGACGACAGTGGGTGTTCGGTACCACTGAGGGGCTTCAACCAACCCAGATGGCTGTTTTGATTAATGGTGCTGGTAAAGCATTAATTTCAACTTCCTTTCGGATGCTGTTGGCTAGCTTCACATGGTTGCGAAGCAGAAGAAGGCCAGACAGAGATGTAGAGAGAGGGGGGAGGTGGGGGAACCTCCGAGTTGCATCCCAAGGGCTAGCCCAGCATGAGCGCTGCTCTTGCAACTTAATGCGCTTCGTCCCCTTTGCAGCTCAGGTAGCAGGGATCGGTTCCTAGCATTCAGGAACCCCATTTCTTAAGTTGCTGTCTCTCGGGCGTTGTAGTCTACAAACAGGGTGTCATCCAAATGACCACTTGGTTGAAGGCCCATCAGCAGCTCTCCAAGGATGCTTTCCTGCTCGGCGCAGGTGCAGAGCCCAACGCACACAATGCGTGCTAAATTGTTCAACACCGACCCTACCGAGCTGAGCCGGTAGGCGGCCAGTAACTGGAAGCCACCACCGAGTTTCGGTATCCTGCTGCTCGCAGTATTTAGGTGTTGTAACGTTTCGTCATCCCTGAGCCTGTCGCAAACACTCTGCTGATTTCGGCTCTAATGATTTCAAGAGCCGAATCGGCTCCTCTTCCGGTCGTTCGACCTCACCTGCATTCATATAACCGACAGCTCCTTCTAGCTCGTGATGTGTCATATCCAATCGCTGTCGCACACTCAGCAGCTCAACACCATGCTGTCCGCTCTTCGCCTGCCCTGCGCCATTTCTTGTGTCATTAACTCTTGGACGAATCTCATTCGTGAAAGCCGTTCACATACTTCTCCAGAAACGAGGTCCCTTACGCGTGCCTGTATGGAATAGTGGGGGTTTGATTGGCACGAATTGATTGTCAATTTTTTCTGGAGACATCGTGAAGAGCTGCCTTGAGAGTTTGGATAACCTTCGCGGTGAGTGTTAAAATATTCTTTTCCACAACTGTGTAGCCACTTATCTGGCTCTTCTATATTGCTTCTATATAAGGTTGTTAGTTGAAAATGTTTTCTTCCTCTGAGTGCATAATGTTATTTCGAGCATAATTTCTTGCTCCTGCTTATTACTTCGAATATTTGTTTGTTTCGCCATTTCTTTGCTTCTATTTATTGTTAAGTTGTCTTGATAATTATTAGTCATTTTTGCACCTAGTTAACACAGCACTCATAACCAACCGCGACGGCCGCTTTTCGATGGAGGCAAAAAAGCAATGCACCCGTGTGAATTGTGCTATGTCAGTGCACGTAAAGAACCAAAGGTGGTCGAAATTTCTGGAGCTCTCCACTACGGCGTCTCTCATAGCCTCAGCGTTTTTGGGATGTTAAACCCCGGAAACCAAACCAAACCTTTCCAGCAGTTCGACAGGGTTTTCCGCCTGTTTCGATAGCTTGCGTGAAAGGGGCTTGTTTTTCTTGCAGGCTTTTTTTGTTAACAGCTGCCTGCAAAGATCAGTACCTAAGCTCTTGTGGTCACTGCCTAGGTTTTGTGCCCCTGTATTCATTTGCATGTAATTAAGTTTATTTATAAAATTTGTGGCCAACGCACGGTAATCTATAGATGACGCCCTATTCCTAGTCAACCATGCTGTATTGCCTGTGAATATTTCATTTGTAGATCGACCGCGATACAGTGTTGCCACAAGGATGAGCATTCGAAATTGTGTCGAATTTTGCAACAGCGCTGACAATCTGTTGCCACTTATCCTATCCTTCAGAACGCGCGTTGATGCACAAGCAGCCGTTGAAATCAATGACCGAAATTTTCAGTTTCCTGCAAACATGAAACATTTCCAAAGGACATTCCTTAAACGAATACTATCAACGTAGCTTTCAAGTTTACTTCTTGTAATAAGAATGCTGCGAAAGCAACGAGACGAAGAGAACGATACGGAATTGCCCTACTGAAAAACCACCAAATGTTCTACGGGGCAATAACCTCTCACAATCTCATCAAATCGTGTAGACTCTCATACGGTACACATCATTATCATAAAATATCTCCCATAATTTATGATAATGTACAAGAAACTATGAGATCTTATGCGATTATATGCGTACTGTATTTGATTTCTTATGTGAATTGAGTGAGGTTATGTGAGAAAATGTGAGGTAATCGCCTCATACAGTTTTTTCAGTAGGGTGGTGCTCGGCACACTCTGACGACAGGCGTAACAAGGAAAATGTTCTCGGAGCACCACGTTCCTTTTACATGTAACTGAACCCTTGAAAGGGACACAATAGCCACTGCGTAATGTGGATACCTTACCAGACACCAAATTTCCCGCTTAATATGGGAAGAGCGGAGGCTTTCCAATACGCGTCACGATTCTATAGAACAAAATTTTCATGCACTTCTATTTCGTTTCCACTGAGTTCTAAATAACAGTCCACAATCACACAGTTCAGTTCAGTTCAGGCGTTCAGTCGTGTCCGACTCTTCGTGACCCTATGGACCATGTCACGCCACGCTTTCCGGTCTCTCACTATCTTCTCAACATCACATAGCTTCATCTGCAATGCCTCGAGAATGCCATCTAACCATCGCGTTCGCTGCCTACCCCTTCTCCGGCGACCCTCAACCTTTCCCAACATCAAATCTTTCTCCAGCGACTCCTCTCTTCTCATCAGATGACCAAAGTAGCTGAGCTTTAACTTTAGAATTTGACCCTCCAATGAGCAGTCAGGGTTTATGGTCGACAATATCGACTGATTTGATCTTCTGGCAGTCCAAGGAACTCTTAAGAGTCTTCGCCAGCACCACAATTCAAACGCGTCAATTCTTCGGCGGTCAGCCTTTTTCACAGTTCAACTCTCGCATCCATACATCACAACTGGAAATACCATAGCACGAGTTATACGGATCTTGGTTGGCAGACTAATGTCTCTGCTCTTTACTAGGCGGTCAAGGCTAACCATTGCTCTCTTTCCCAGAAGCAGGCGTCTCCTAATTTCATGGCTGCAGTCTCCTTCCGGGGTAATCTTGGCGCCCAAGAACAGAAAATCTGTCACAGCTTCCAATCACACAGCGTCCGCTAAAATGGTCACATCTGCGCCGAGAAGCGAAGGGGACAGAAAAGGGTGCTGCAACCTTATCTTGAATTTATCTTTTCAAACAAATCCAGATGTGCTGGATCTATCATAAGTGAATTCTTAAATTTCTCCATGTACTCAGTCCACGCAATCAGACTAATTAAACGGGGCACTGGTCGCTTCATTTTTTTTTTGCGCCAGTGGGAGATTCAAGGAACCTGTAAATACGACCCCACTGCCGAGCTAATTCTGCGCTAAATGTGGAATCGGGTCATTTTACGGAGCCGTTCTCATTACAATTTCAGTTATCAGCTGGACAGACTGGTATCTAGTATGATCAAACTGTGCCACGAAAATAGGAATCACTGCCTCTATACCATAATCGAGAGCTCATCTGAGCCCGAAATATTTGTATTACCGGAGTTGCATATTGAAAAGCGCGCTCATTTTCTCTCGCGGCACCATCGAGCAATGTCGTTTCATACCGATGGATGGCGCAACGGGAATGGAGGTTGGTTGTGTTATTATGGCCGCCGCTCCACTCCCTTAGATCTCTAGCCTTTGGCTTCGCAAATCGCGCTCTTTCAATGGTGTGCATTTATCTGAAATAGAGCTCTTACTCTGTAACAATATCCTGGTTGTTGTGAAATATTTGTTATATATGTATATATGGCTTAACTCCCTTTGCAATACAGATGCTGACTTTTTCTTACCGTACTGAAGCAAATAAAGTAGTATTTTCGGCTTTGCATTTAGCGGTAACCGCATGAGGCGACAGCCCTAGCCGCAATCCGTCGCGTGACGCCACCGCCAACGCTTCTCATTGCCGCTGATGCATACTGCACGGAGCGATGGGGCTCAGCGACAAGAGAGGCGCATTTTTAGCGTTGCTCTGTTACCGTCGCCTCGCCATTGGGTCAAGGGGAGTGCAATCACGCTATATCCCATTTCTAGCACTAAACAGCATGAAGTACGATAAAACACTGATTAATTTTTTTGTAACGCATCGCCTTTTAAAGGATCACAGCGCAGCGGTGCGCTACTACACCGCGATGCCTATACTTGCACTGCAAGCAGTGACTTTCTCCTACTCCTTTCTAAAATTAACAATATCTAACCGCGCTAGCTTTTTTTATTGCGACACTGCGACAGGCTTCGGTCCGTCGCGTCGTCCCGGGAAGGGCCACGCTTGACCTTGAACAACCGCGCAGAAGAAGAAGAAGAAGAAAAAGAAGAAGAAGAAGAAGAAGAAGAAGAAGAAGAAGAAGAAGAAGAAGA
>JAJIZL010020279.1:207419-227536 GCA_023969395.1 Amblyomma maculatum | reverse complement strand
AAGAAGAAGAAGAAGAAGAAGAAGAAGAAGAAGAAGAAGAAGAAGAAAAACGATGATAATGAAGATCAAGAAGAAGAAGAAGAAGAAGAACGTTCGGTCACCTGCAGCTAATGCTTTCGTTCCACATTCGGTTCAGCAGCGTTGAACCCTTCTCATTTTATATGTGGGTTGGTAGCTTACGCTCTCGCGTCATACCCTTAAAGGATGAGCTTAAGCGTCCACAATAATGTTGCACTTTACACTGATAGGGTGTGATAGGGGAATAATGTAGCAGGCAAAAGAAGCTTCTGCCGTTGCCATCGCAATTCGACTAGGGTTAACCAGCGTTAAACCACAACTAATTTTTTCTTTTTACTACCCTTCCAAGCTTTTACTGAATTGTCTCGATACACTTATATATACACGGATCACACGAAGTGAGCACTCTCTGGCACCAGGTTCTTCGCCCAAACCGGACTAGGAAAACAAACTTCACACGCAAAAAAAAAAAAAAAAAGAAACACCAGAACGGAAGTTGAGCGCACCAAAGCCTTCTGCTATTGGCTGCCTCGCGAATTGTTTCCGGGCGACGCGCGAAATTTTCTAAAAACCCAGAAACTGAGCGACAGCGACGAGCTTTGGCGGCCGTCAGTCCGTCGCGCGGCATGTCGCCGAGAATCATTGCCTCATGCGGTTAGCGCTTTACTAAGTTTAGAATTATAAAATCTGTATTGATCTCTATTGAAAGAATTAAGCAGGCAGGACGCCAACAGTTCTGCGATACTGCGCAGTGTCAAGTCGTCCTTTAGCGCACTTGACTCAAAAATTTGCTTCCGCAATATAATTTTTTCCCTCGCTTTTCAACGCACTGCTACGCCTTTATAAACCGGGTATGTTTTTAGACCAAGTGACGCAATGGCCATAATTGACTACATCGAAGATCGTTCATAAAGCAAAGCGGCGATGACGAGGAGAAGGAAAAAGCGGATCGCCACCCTTCATTCTTCCTCATTTCCCTAATGCCCTTCCCTCCTTCAATCTCAGCGTCGGGACACTCGGTGATGACGTCCTTGCAGAAAAATGTTCGACGATATTCACGTCTCTGAGAATGAGGTAAACGTATGCGTTCAATGGCGCGCAATTTTGTAGCCTTGACTTTTAAAAGCCTTCCTAGATGGTTGGGGTGGCGGTCTTTTTATTATTTTTTTTTCATCGACAACTGATGAACTCTCGACCTATGATGCCACCCGCACTTGGCTATCGAAACCAGAAGCAGGCTACTTTGTCCTGGCTTCGGACAGTTCGCGCATTTTTGCGGGTCTGCTCCCAGCAGCTCTTGATTGTGCATTCAGTGACGCAGCTACTTGATTTGATATATGACGCATTCTTTTTTATAATACACGACCTTTGTAAGGCTCTTTTTGTAGATCAAAGGACGTTTTCTTTTTTCGTAGGCGCCTTGGCTTAGCCTGCGATGGCTGCAGTCTGAAAGCAAGTGTTGTGAAATATTCGTATAGTTGCGTAATTAGCGGTAGAGGGGAAAATGAGACAAAGGAAGTTATCTATACTTGCTGCTTGCACAAGATCTCAATAAGCGTGAATTACTCTTTGCTTTCTTCCGGAGGCATTTTGCAACGTCTAGTGCGCTTTGGCCGCAAATTATTCTCTCATTATCATTCATTTTATTGAGATGCTGCCTTCCCGACAAAATTTTCTGCCTACATCTGTTAGTATGTATAGTTTTGGACGGAAGGGGAATTGCAAATGTTAGGACTAAAGCAAACCATTAAGTTGGACAGCCGGGGCAGAGTTTTGAAAAAAAGAAAGCAAGAACGATGAATACAATGTGCTGTTTTTGAAATGAGAGATGTGGATTAGGACTCAAGCCGTTAAACAATGTACTGTGAACTAAAGACTCCAATGAACTGCACATAATATTGTGAAAAAAGGGCAACAAATATTTATTATAATAGATAGGCAATGGGTACTCTCAAGTCAAGGTAAACGTACTCAGCACTTTTTGTTGTCCCATAACTTATGTGACTCATGACGTCATATGACTGATTACGGCATAAGGTGATGTCACCAGAAACCAACTTCTGGTGACACATTTCGTGGGCGCGATTTCGCGAACACAGCCGTCTAATCTGCCATCGCGCAATAAAGTGCTGCCGTGTTCAAGTCCTTTGAAACATTCCCACGTGTTACAGAAATTCGTGTCTGATACCGTCCATCATCGTCTCGTTTAGTCTTATGTTGTCAAACGTTAAAAATGGGCGTAATATATACCTGGTGACTTCTGTCTGCATTGTGCTCGTAGTCCTTTGAAGATAAATACCCAGGGTGTACGCGGTTAACGATAGCTTTAATGCAGCAGAGATGCGTACCAGCAACCTACGCGGCCCTACTGAAAAACCAAAAGTTCTAGTAGGCAATAACCTCACAAAATCTCACCAAATCGCATAGACTCTCATACGGTGGACATCATAAAATATTTTGCATAATGTATGATAATGTACAAGAAAATTTAAGACCTTATGCAATTATATGCGATTTGTATATGATTTCTTATGCGAATTGAGTGAGATTGTGTGAGAAAATGTGAGGTTATTGCCTCATACAATTTTTTCAGTAGGGCGTCTTTTTGCGGCAATTAAAGTCGATGCACTCCATCGAGTTGATCTTTTGAGATCCCTTATGAAAGGAGAGGCTCGAGTTGGCAGCTTCTGCCAAACGTAACGTGAGGCCAAACTGCGTCCAATCAGTGCTGCTTCGCCATGTCAGCTGCCAGCTACCGCCTGCCACTGCAGCGCTCGTCATAATTTGCTCACGACGCCAACGCCGACGCTGATACCGGGTGTCTGGTGAGTGTGGCTTTTGCCGCTATCACGTGAAAAATTTGCATACGATTAATATGCGAAATTTGAGCACAGCTCTTGATGTGTTTCGGTTTTGCAATGCGCTAATTTACTATGTATGTCTTGTGAGACAGGAGAAAGCACCGGCAGGTTCACTTTCCTATTGCTAGATAAGCCGATGCAGCAGCAATCAACCGGCAGCGGTTCATCCACGCTTCGTCTTCGGACGAGCTGATGGGCGATGATGAATATGTAAAGATGAAGATTCCTCCGTGTGCGGTAACCCTCCCCCGCTGTCTCACCCGTGCAGAGTGGGTTGTGCTTAGGAGGATCCTGATCGGGGTTGCCCTCACACCAGCTGTCACTCGGACGTGGTCTCACTTCCGACATTTATATCCCCACCCAGGGTGTCCGCTATGTAAAAACGAAAATGTTGAAGCCGACATTCACCACTTGCTGTGGGACTGACCAGCACTGAAACCGACACGAACCCGGCACCTGACGATAGCTGGCCAATCAGCAAGCAATCCTGCCTCGTATATTGCCTGGGCGCAGGGACCATTATTTTCGCTCACTCCTGTATTTCATAAAATCAGCCAACCTTTTTTCATTCATTTAATTCTTTCTTCATACTTCAGCTAATACCCCACTGATGTCCTGAGACAATAAAAAATGAGAAGGGTTCAACGCTGTTGAACTGAATATGGAGCGAAAGCATTATATGCGGGTGACCGAGCGTTCTTCTTCGTGGTCTTCGTCGTCGTCTTCATCTTCTTTGTCGTGGTCTTCTTCTTCGTCGTCTTCGTTTTCTTTGGCGTCTTCATCATCGTCTTCTTCTTCTTTGTCGTCTTCTCATCCTCGAGGAGCAGGGGGGTCCACGGGCCATGGACCACGCAACGAGCGGTATATATATATATATATATATATATATATATATATTAGAGCAATTAGTAAGTTAGAAAATAGCCGGTCGGGTCTAAACGGCGGCATGGTGCTTTTTCTTATACTTCTTTGCAAGTCAATTATTCCCACGATTTCGTTACTGTGTCTTATTAATAAGTTCATCCCTTTTCGCCGTGACGTCATTATAATTCCCTGTGCTTTCCTTGGTATCAGCGTCACTGACTGCTAAAATAGGCCTTGCGAATTTTGAAGTGACACATGCTTTCCAGCTGCTTCAGTGGCAGCGACTGAGGCATTTTTCATGGTATTTTAAAGACACACTCTTATCGAGTAATTTGAAACACCAGTATATAAACCTCTTTTTTTTTTCTGTGAACGTCAGGGTGTTGCATAAGACGCTGAATAGCATAGGCACTGGACTGTATTTTTGTTGTACACGTGAATTAGTCGGGTAATATGTTATAATAATCTCAATTATTTGAAAACAAAACTAATTTTTTTCTTATCATCGTTGTACTCTACTGTGTTCGGTATGCAAACATTTTTTTGTATGTATTCCTTTGTGGGAAATATATATCACCGCTGCTTTATTAACAGAGCATTTATGAGGGATTGTGTCTTTGTCAGGAATTGTTCAAACTTAGCACCAGCCGCCTGACACCCGGGCGGGAAATGCTTAAATTCGGTTCGATTAAACTCGGCATGTCGTGACGGGAACTTGAACTTTTTTTTGCTCTTAAACGGTCGTAATTTTGCACCTCTCTGCGGTTCATTGAAGAGCAGTCAGGAGGACACCATGTGCCTAATCATGTGTATACGTGGTCACAAAGAAAAAAATACTTTGAAAGGCACGCAGACGCAATGAACACAGACACCGTACCCAGCGTCTTCCTATGTTCTTCGCCGTGTCCACTACTGCCTTTCGCTTGCTTTATTAAGGCGAAAGCCTTAATTGACTATATTTGCAAAAACCTGTCCGCAAAACGTTGAATGCAAAATATGGACGGAAAATAAAACGTATGATATGACGTCAGATTAAGATGAGACTGCTGGTCATTAGTGTATATCTAATGACAAGTGCAATTAAATGTAATGTCGTGTCGGTCATTATAGTTTATTCATAAAAGTCATAGTCACCTGTCTTGAGTCAATCAGATCGGAGATCCAATGTGCGTGACTATGGAGTCCATGACTTGAGTAAGTCGAAGTGACCATGACTAAAGTCTAGTCATGACTCTACAAAACTGGTGAGGAATGACAGTTAAAATTGCGGTGTCGTGACACTCAGAAGTGCTGAGCTATGACACTCTAGGGGGTACTAAAAAGCAGCTAATGCACCTATATTCGCATTTCTCGAATGTAGACCTCTGCAGTGCTCTCAAAGTTTTTATTTTGCGACCGTGTACCAGCCGGCCTAGCTTTCCGCTCCAATATTCAGGTTCCCTCGCGTATGCAGCTCCTGCGTCACAGGGAACAAAAGAGTCTCGTTAAATTATTCTAAAAGTGATACAAAGTACTGTGTGGTAGAGCATGCTTGTACATGTATGGCTTCATCTTTTTTTCACCTTCGTCTGTATTAGGCTGCCATATCGAATACCAGACAAAGATCTCCAGTAATCACTGGAGCCTACATTCTCGTCAACTATGCATGATGCCTTTTTTGTGTCCCTCAGTATGAGCCTTAGCCTTTTTTCGCAGGCCATCTGGCTTGTGGCGATGAAGTTAAGGCATAAGAGACTAACTGGTGCGGCAAATTTATTCGGTAATTAACGCTTACTGTATAGACCGTTTGTCTGTCTTTTCTCGGCGCCAAAGCCTGCGGTCCCGTTAGTGTTTTGTCTGCTCGCTTTTCATAATCATTAATAGCCTTCATAACGATGCCGCTGTCACTAAAATAAGTGTTTATGTTCTCCTCATCCTTCTTCGTTTCCTTGCTTCCTATTTCCCTATTTTGGGGGGCTCCTTGCTTACTATACCATGGGACTGTCGTCCGACAACTAGTACCTATTCTACCATGCCCTGATCAGTTGGCGACCTCTGCGAGCCGCAATTAACCCGCACGAGGGCGGGGTCGGAACCCTGCGCGTACGATCCGCTTTCCTGGAAACTCCTTTCTTGGCTCTGGCTCCAGCGGGAGCTAGTGCCTTTCTCTAACGACGCCCAGGTCAACGGCATATGTCTTGCGCGCGAGCGGCTCGGGTAAACGATCCCTGCAGCCACTCCGGGCGCTCGTCGGCACTATACAGTGTGCTATTCGGAGCCATCGGAAGGGGGTTTGGCTCCGAAGGCCCGGGTGTCATCGTTTATTAATGAACGCGGAGCTCCTCGCTAATCGCTCTGTAACGTTGTTATCACTGCAGGCGCGTGGAGCGTTCTGCCCCGACGTCATCTTTTTGCACCTTTTGTAGGGCCGCCGCCACCCCGCGTCGTTGACCGAGAAAATAACACAGGATGTGCTGGTGTACTCTAAGAACATCCGGGTCGCTGGTCAGCCATTCAAGCTAAGATGCCGAAGGCGGTTACGGAACTCGGGCATGTACGTCGATGCAATGTCTGCTTCACGGTATGCGGCCGTTAAACTGCAGCTGCACGACTATAGAAACTTTGTTTGAAGTTTGAGCTCACAGAATGCCTTTTCCGAAATATAACACATACAAATTCAGCACGACCTCGGCGGCTGCGTTTCGATGGAGGCGAAACGAAGAGGCGTCCGTGTGCTGTGCGATGTCAGCGCACGTTAAAGATCCCCAGGTGGTCGAAATTACTCCGTAGCCCTCCACTACGGCTCATCTTTCTCTCTTTCCACTTTCACTCCCACCTTCCTCCCTTCCCTTACGGCGCGGCTGCGGTGTCTACAGAAAACAAGTGAGGCAGTTACCGTGCCTTTTCCTTCCTGTGAACCAATTATTATTAATAATACTACAAATAAGCGAGCAAAATGCGCGAAAAACAAAAACGCAGCCCAAATGTCGAGTAATGCTGGCAACTGGTCACAGTCACGTGATGCTTCTTCCACGCCGCAGAAGACTGCGCTGATCAAGTCATGTAATTCACGTTTTCTTGTCTACGTGCTTATAATAGCGCAAGCGCCACATCTCAGTCGAAAAAACTATAGAGCTGTGTAAAAATACGACAAAATATTCTGTACTGTTGTAAACGGCAGGATTATCTGTAGTTCTGCAGTACTTGCATGTTGTTCGGTAGTTTTTTCTTGTCCTACTTTTTTGTAGTCTGTAGTTCTGTAGTAATTTTCGTTTGTAATAACAGAAACAGGAACTTCTGACGTCACTACAAAACTGTCTGTTGGCACAACAGGTTTACTGTCAAAAATCCGCACAGATATGCTACTGTGACGACAGAAAATTTTCTGCAGTTTTTTCCGACTGGGATATATATCCATTACACCTCCATTGCTCGGATCGGGGAGGGAGATCACAGCATCATCATCATGATTCTTGTTGCCATCCTTTTCCTCATCAGAAAGTTGAGGGCAATGATATCTCCCATCGACTTTTATTAACCCGGCCCTATCCCAGGTTATGTCACCTTATACTTATATATAGAATAGAGGCATTTGTCCGTGAAATGCCCGATGACAACGATGATGAATACGGGCCTTTGCGAAACTCTGGAAGTCAGCTTCGCTGCACAGCCAACAACCCTTCACCATGACGACCAAACCGGTTTTCGTGGCAGAAGTTGGGTGCAGCACAGAATACTTCTGTCAAGCCTGATGACATGTGCATACCTGGCGAGCAGAATTCCTTCTCTTTTGAAAAGAGGAGGAGGTAGGGGCGAGGCAGGCGGTATGAAAGACACTTGCGAGGCACTGGCATCACGGAGGATCTCTTAATTCCATAACTGCGGTAGCAATAACACAAGGCAGCGGGATGCAGGAAATGAACATGACCATTATTGTCACAATAGACGTCTTCTACACTGCACCCGATTTCTTCCCACAAAACAGATTTGGCTGCCATGGTCAAGGGGCTTTTGGTGTGCAGGGAAGCTGACTTCCACAGTTTTGCAAAGGGTCCATACCGGCCACGGAGGCTTCGTTTCAAAGGAGCTCGCAAGAAGCAGCAGAACTCTTATGTGGTGTTCAATGGCAGTCAGCCGTCTCGTCACTATCGTACCAGTTAGTTTCGTCCTTACCATCAATTGTCTTTCCGTCGCTCCTTCTCTTTCCGACTTTGTACTTTAATTTCTTTCCTTCCCATTATTTCCTTTATTCCCCCCTTCCTTATGATCTCCTCCTTTTTTTTCCTCATTCCACTCATTTTTTTTTGTGTGTATTCTCCTTTGCTTACCGTAACTTTATTTATTCCTTCTCTTCGTTCCCTTGTTTCTCCTTTCATTATTGTATTATCTTTTTCTCTTCTTTTCCTAAGTTTATTGCTTCCTTTCTATCCTTATTTCTCATTTTTAAGGTAATTAACGTCCTCCCTTACTTCCTTACCATCCTTTCTGTTTCCTTCCGTTCTTTTATTTCTTCAATTACTTCATTTTTCATTTATTTCACAATTTCTTATCTTACTTCCTTTCTTTCTTTCCTTCCTTGCTTCTTTCCTTCTTCGCTCGCGACGCTGCCGTTGAGAGGCTCACTGTGAAAGGATTCAGCTAAGGCTCATTCCTTTCCTGAAAACCAATTTTACAGTATCTAGCCAGTGTGTTCTGTCATTTAATCCCCAGACACAGCTGTTCAACGAGGTATCCGATTGTGCGCAGGGTTTGCCAGGGAATCGAAAGGCGAAATTTATTCACAGGTTCAGCAGCTATACCTTGTAGACAGGTTCAGCGGATACACAGAGAAATTAAATTTATTAACTAGCTAATGATGGACACTCACTTCCCTCCTTCCAGATCCGGTGCTACAGGGATTAACGATGAGCACTTTGCTTCGCTGCCAGACTTCGGGAGTTGAATAAACACGCGCGTTATTTCACAGGACTGCATGGTTATGCTCTGGTACCGCCCGTAAAGGTAAGTACATGGGTCGCCCCATGCGCTGGGTAAAAGAGTTGCCGCGTTTGGAACATGTGGTGCCCTCTCTTTCTTGCAGAACGAAGAATGCTAGTCACTTCCTTAGGCCAGGTTGTAGAGGATACATATTAGAACGGCTGGAACTTATATGAAGCGAAAGTTTCTTACGAACATTGCTGTCATCGCGAACATGAAACACCGACAACCATCAACATGGCCACGCCTTGACTTTAGTGACATTAAATTTCGTCAGCTCCTCGACATCTCTTCGGGGATCTGCTCAGCATCCGCTGATATTTCCTTAATGGCTCGAGCATTACGAGATGGACTCTGTCCGAAGCAGAAGTTTCGCTGGTACTGTATAGTACATAAATGCAGATTAGCTGGGTGTGAATAGAAAGAAAGGGAAATTAAATAAATAAAGTAAATGAGGAGTGTTACGGACCGACGCTTCTACGATGTGGGCGGGCAGGTTTTGCGCCGCTGGCCATCGGCACGCCATCTATCGGCCGAGGCGACGAAGATGTCGTTAAGAGGTCATCCATCTCGGCAGCTCTCCCCGCTCATAGCCCGCGGTGGATTAATGACTCTCGTGAAAGGCGGGCGCAGCACGCTCTGTCTGCGGATCCGCATGAAAATACAAAACTAGAAACAACGCAGACGAAAAGCGGACACAGCGAGAAAATATGAAACGGCGATATCGCCTCTCTTCATTGTTGTCGGTGTGGTGGGACAGCGGTGTGGTTTAGCCAGCGTCGATTGCCGTCTGCTAGCTACAATCTTAACGGAGGAAGGATGGTCCGTCTGCTATATGGTTACCCGGCGTTTGTTGTCGACTAAGAATAGAAACTACCCTTTCTTCTCAGCACTTCTTCCTCTTCGTTAGATCTTCCTGTTTAGCTTCACGGATAGTGAGGGGCGACAGTTCAGCAAACTGATCACTCCGACGCTGTTCCCTAATTTGTAGGAAGGACAGTTAGGCGAAGACAACGTTCTTTTCCCGTGAGAGACGGGACAAGAGTCCAACAACCCCCAATTCTTCTTCGCTTAGGCTTCTCGCCGCATCTTCAACTCTCATGAGGGGTGCAAGTCATGGAAAACAAAGTCCTCCTCCTCCCTTTAGCCATTCGCCTTCTAACTCACGTGAGATGAGAGCCATCGTTAGGACAGTGTATCGGCTCACTGGACTTAGCCATCTTTGTTTTCCTTAACTATTCCTTTCTTGTGGGAGAAGCGGTAGGAGATAGGGAGAGGCCAATGACGCCTCTATGAAGTTTGACATGTTTGTGGGCAACAACGGAAACGTATTGATCACTTTTCTAATGCAGCCATGTCCGCTTATCGTTGCGCTTGCCGTTCCCACTCTCCTCCTTACTTTCGGGTTTTCCCCTTTTGTAGTTAGTTCCAAGCTAAGGAAATCAAAAAGAGTTGATTCGCGGCAGAAGAGCGCCAAACAGCGATTTCCCATTTGAGGGGACAAGAGGGATCCAAACCGGTCGGCAATCTGTTGTATACGCTTTCACGAAGAGGCGCTCGCTCGCGATGCGAAAGTCTTTGAACTCGTCCTGTTTCTTTTTCCTGATTGGATCCTGTTATAAACAGAGGAAGAAGAAAGGCGTTTCTAGTAAAAACAGAAGTAAGGCAAGCAGGGCAGCAACAGCCTCGTAATACAAGCTCCACGCGCGGCTCGCCAAGGAAGAACAAAATTTAATAATTAAACTTCTTTAGTTAGAGGCGAACTTTATCGCTGGCGTAAAATAACGGCCGGGCTAGGGATTGAAAAGTTATATTGCGTTCTCTGCGCTCATGGTGAAGCGCCACCTCGTTTTTGCGGACATTTTAATTGAAGATAGGAAAAGGTTTCGTCGGAATAAACGTGTGCGTACGTAAGAATATAAATGCAGTTAATTTTAAGGATCGTTAAAGGGAATAAGGAGGGGACCTTTCAGAATGATCGTTTTTGCCGTGTAACGCTTACTGTTTCTAGTTTTAAGATCTTTATGCGTATAAATTTACTCTGTTTTTACTTTATTTTGAAGATGCCCCGCTATAAAGGCCGGAGTGTTCGAAGCGATATTGATAATAACACAGCGATACCTACGTGCACGAACGTCGAGAACATTATGCGCCATAATGGAGGCTAATGTCAAGATAGAAAACAAATGAAGCGAACGAATAAACAAATAAAAATAAACAAAACGCATGTCTGCCTATCTCATATTTGCTTGAAGAGTAAAACGAAGCGTCCGCACTGTGTATTCCTCTCATGTTTGGTGTTTTTTTTTTATTTTTTCGTGCCAAACATTTAAAAAGGAAGCCATTTTACAAGTCACGAAATGAGATATATACATAAAAATGGGGAAAAAATGCAAGACGTTTTGCCCTCTTCAGGTAAACGCTAAAGATAGCACGCAGATTCTGTTTCTTTAGTTTTTGTCTCCAGGTCATTTAGTCAGGAAAGCATGTGCGCGAACTGCAGGAGGCAATTAATGTAACTTTTGTGCGAAATGAATAAAACATTATTGCTTGTGGTAGGGAAGGGTTTAATGGAGAAAAAAATTGTCATAGACATTAAGAGTGCTTATTGGTAAGAGAATACAAAATTAATGTGCTACCTCACACTACTTTACTATGCAAGGGCCTGAGCAATGGTGCTTTATTGTGATAACTAGTAATGAGTCATGACCATGATTATATGTATCCTGACCGTAAGTACGTAAAGTGTACAAGCGCCGCACTTTACAGCGCGGTACATAGTAGGGTGCTGAGTCATGCTACGCGGCATTAAGACTAAATGTCATGAGCCATGACGATATGCGATGTTTGCACAGACGCCTCACCTTATAATAAATTACTTTGTAAGAGCTGAATCATGCTGCGTTACATTATGACTACGACTCATAAGTCGGGAAATGGCTATAAGGCCATAAGACGTGCATTTCATCATTCATGACAAATCATGGCTATGCATCTGTCCAATACATGCTATTACATCGTATGCCGTTCTATTGACGTCATCGAATTTTTGTACCTCGAACGATCAAAAACACTGGATTTTGTTCTAAAAAACACATAATGCTGTTGTATTTATATAATCGCTATATATAATCACTGTAGTATTTAAAGCTTTGTGGCTGCTTAATATTTCTGATATGGATGCATGGTTTCCCTTTTATTTTTTACTTATGCTAGAACGACATGAAAGGCCTATTTTAAATCTTCGCGACGGCTCGAAAAAGCACCAATTAATTTTTCATCGTATATGGATGTGTTTTTTTTTTTATTTAATTTCTGCTATAACGAAATAAACGGCTTATTTTTAAATATTTGTGAGAGTTCAAAAGCTAAGCGCCTGAAAGTATTGTCAGCTATATAAATGGTTACAATTTGACCCTAGGACACATTTGAACTCCATTTCCCGCGCCGTAATCTTTTTAATATGATTTTGCTCACACATATGTTCATGCATGCCTTTTATATCTTTGCCACAATTTCTCTACAGCCTCTGTTGTGTACAGAGCAACGCCTGGGGTATCGATCTTTTGTATTTACAACCGGCAACAAAACACAGCCATTTTTATAAAGTTCTTCTTTTACTGTTTTACTTAACTGGTCACCTTCGTTAATCTGCATAACTGGTCACAAATTTGCATGCATTTTGATGGAAACATCATCGTGGCACCAATGAAAATTGCGGGTCTGTGTTTAAATATGAGAATCATGAATCACATCTGTTAATGATGTTAATTGCGCTATATACTGCATCGGTAAATAGGATTTCCTCCGCGAGGACTGTACCAATTTGTGCGAGATATTTGAGCGGCTGCTACTCGCTCTGCGCCAACCAATTAGGCGTAACTGCAGCCTCTAATTTTTACGTCTCCTCTAAATCATACAGCGTGTGTAAGCGGTACCAGAGATTGATTTTACGATTATCTTCTTATTCTGGGTGTCATATGGCAGACTTTCGACATAGTTAACACGCTATATCTAATGTATGCACACTCTGTACCCTATGACAATCTTGCGTGGACAGGTTCAAAGTGAACATTCAGCAATAAGAAGCAGAGAAACATCCTCCATAACAACTGACACTGCTAAAACACTACTGATGAGCCAAGACACTAAATTTATATATTTACAATGCCGTACCACCACTGCCAGTTGACTGCTACAATTCACCGATTACCACAGCAGCGGGATAAGTCCCCTGACCCACTGTCTCATGGTTGGACACTGCATTCCAGGACTTATCATTACACCTATGCAGGGCCCCCATTAGTTTTGACCAGTAACTTTATGCCATGGCAGAATTTATTGATTCCGATTTCGCAAACACTTGCCTGGTTTGGACTGTATTGATGTAATCAGATTCTTCTGCAGTAATTAATTACAGCGTATTTTATGTACCTGCATCTAGTAATTACTGCATCCACGAAAGAGGTCAAGGGCCTACTTGAGCAGTCTATATACACAGAAATTACGTGCGTACCTCGAAAATCAGAATATTAAATATTCACAGGGGCTTATAAATATACTGCAATTACCTTGAGGTAATTAAATGACGCGAGCTTCACTGAAAGGTCCCTTGAGAGCTGGGACTTAAATTATTTAACACCTTCCTCAAAGGGATGAGGCTAAAGCAAGCGATGAAAGCCTACGTAGAAGCGCCATTTTTTTACTCAGTTTAGTGATGAACCATGTGCCTTCATTACACTTTGTTCGTTTGACAAAATATTTTAGAACGACACCTCGACGCGGTTCCAGTGTCAACCGCCTCTGCTTTGTACTTTAACGTTCTCGATCGTCTTCGTAATGAAAAAAAGAAATTCTCGACAATTCAGAAAAGGGTGAGACGAAACGACAAAGTCGGCTTACCCCTTATCGACCGCAGAGTAAGCGTCGAAATCGGCGAAGTGGCAATGAGGCGGAGAAGATCGGCTTTTCTCGACGGGGAAAGCAAGATTTGTTGAAACCTTGCTTCTTGTGCAGGCTTTTCCCACCCTCTATGTAAATAGGTTCCGCGCAGAGACTTCTTGTTTATGGCCACATTAAAAAGAACGGATAAGGGCACAGAAAAAAAAAATAAAAGAGTGTTGTTTTTCTTTTCTTTAGAAGAAAGAGGAAACCACAATTCGCATCTTTTCTTATTTGCTTTACCAAATATTGCAAGCCCGTTCCTACGGACCCTATGAAGAAAGACAAAAATTTATTAACATGCTAGAATAAATTCAAAAATTTGTATGCATCAAATGTAATACACAACGTAACCGCAATGAGGCGTACGTGCTTAAAAGTAATACGACGAAAGCGATAATTTACCCAAATGAAAAACAGGAATATGGGTGAAACATAATTAATTTGTTAACAGAGACGTTGCTCACAAACGAAGTTCTAAGCCCACATATGTTTCAATTTTTTATTGTGCGCTGATGAACAAAAGATTAGCAAGGGCGCGCATTTTTTTTTTTTTTTTTTTGCAGGGGATATCAGGAAGTAACACGGCGAGTGAAATAAGTTATTACAATCTGCTATGCTTTGCAGTGCCACATTTTTTTTTTTTTTGCTGTCAACAAATAACATTATCAGGTAAGGTTACCTACTGCGTTAAGCAGACACATCACGATTTCTTTTATTGCGCTATCCGAACACATGTTGACTTATTTTTCCTCCTATTTATTTATTTATTTAAATGTCTTAATGGGCCGGAGACATTAAAAAGGGGAATGGGTGGAAAGCATAGCATGACACAACACAACAATATTAAAAAGAAAAAACAAATTAGGCTTGTGGTGGCAAAAGCAATAAACAATACACTGTTGCAAAAATAGAAACAGGGGAATCAGATGCAAAGAAAATCAACACATATTTAGAAAGAGATTACACACGGCAGCCTTTAAAGTGTCAAGGTCACAAATGTCAGCTGCACGCCTGTGAAGGTGGTGCGAGCTATCAGAAACACTGAGAACAAACAAATAAAAGCAATCTTTAGTGTGACATGGCCTAACGCCTACTTTGTGAAAATTATCGATGCGGCCTGAGATATATGTCCCAAGCAGCACACCACCATTGGACCGACATTGGCTTTTAGGGACTTTACTACATTTCCCATTGTTGGACAACCGTTTCGTGCCAATATTGGTCCATCGTACAAAGAGTTTGGCACTACCGGTATGGGTTTATTATTTGCTTGGCTTTTCCATTCATATCCCATGTTGGACAACGTCCCTAATCCCATGGCATTTCCAAGGTGGGCAAACCTTGGAAATGTTATTGGAATGAATTGTCATGGTAGGGTAGGATAGGACAGGAAATACATTGATTTCTCTAGAAAGGTTTTGTACTGGTAGATCTTATCAAACGAGCTTATGCAAGAAACATTTCGGTGGTGGGAAAGAAATGGCAGAATAATAGCGATAATTTATTGAATGGAAGCGCATGCTATCACTCGGGTTTAGCCACATTTTTCCTCTCTCTTCGTGGAAGGAAAGAAAGGCTGCTGAAATGCTTTTCAATAACGATTGTTGCCTTCCGTTGGCATGGTGGCTTTGTTTGAAGAGGTTTCCTTTCACTTGTTGCGCGGCTGCTTGTATCGATGCGCTCGATCACGAGTTAGCATCGCGTGAAAAGTTTGGTGCCAAGAAAGACATCTTCCTGTGACGTCACCATCATCATCAGCAGCAGCGAAGTAAATTTCGCGGCAATGAAAATACTTCATCCTCTGGTTTCTAATCATTTCTTTTGGGCAGATCGGTGATGTTGAAAAATTGGGGCAAAAAAGGGATGATAAATATAACAGGAAGAATTATGAAGACGACTTCTTGTAACCTGTTAGTAAAAATTCTATTCCTCTTAATTTTATGCAAATGACTGCATGGACGGAGACGAGAAAAACTTTGATATATTATGATTGTTACTCCTGTTAGTTATACCGTCATTGCCGGTGGCCATATTTGTTTGACAGCAATCGCGAGGCTCATTTACGTCGCTTGTTTGGGAGCAGATAATTAACTAACTTATGTGTTCAAGAGACGTACATACAATGAACAGTAAATTTTAAGGTGTTTTCTCAGTATCAGCACCTCTTCCTCATCGACTACATTCTGCTGGTGGTTTTGGAGGGACCAGTAAGAATTCTTCGTGGGCTTGCGCTCACGGCTAGCTCATAATAGCGCATTCAGGTGCAGACAAATTGACTGGCCTTTCGCATGCCGGAATCAGACACGGGGTACAAACAAAACACGGGGCTTGTTCTGCTGTCGCTTGCCTGGTTCTCCACCATGAGGTGAGCCCGCGCCCAAAACATCGCTGCACGGCGCTCACAAAAGACACTACGCTACGGCTCAATGGGGAAGAGGAAATGGGCAGCGTTGTTACAGCGATCAGAAAAAGGGGAAACGTGAGAAAGGAGATTGGGGAAAATGCTTTCCTCTCCGAATCGCCCTCCTGCGTAGAGAGCGCTCATCTGGTGGACAATACATTGGAAGAGAGTGAAGGAAAAGACAGACGATGTGTCAGGGGACAATAGAATCACAGGGAAAAGGGAGAAAAGAATAGAGGAGGCAAGTGCATGGAACAAAAATACGAAGTCCTCAAAGTGGCGATGATTTGGAAGGTCGTCCGCCTCTTCGGTCGCCTTAAGCGTCCCGGTCACGACTGTCGCCAACGCTAGAGGAGAGATCGGATGATCGTGAGGGCCTTCGGACGGGGATTCGAGGCTGTCGGTGTTCCTTTGAATCGGCGTGTCTTTTTGTGTTCGTGTGTGTTGGTGTTCATGCTTACACGTCTATACACAGGCTTGTTTTGTGTTCGAGGTTGCCGCATCCATTCATGTCAGCGTTTTTGCTTGTGCTTGAA
This sequence comes from Amblyomma maculatum, assembly GCA_023969395.1. Taxonomy (NCBI): domain Eukaryota; kingdom Metazoa; phylum Arthropoda; class Arachnida; order Ixodida; family Ixodidae; genus Amblyomma; species Amblyomma maculatum. Next base: position 210,956 of record JAJIZL010020279.1, on the reverse strand, counting down.
CGCGTGGCGTGCGGACACTGGCGTGTCTGGGACGGGCTTGCGTCCGGAACACCGGAGCGGAAGCTTTCGTGTTCAGTGTTCAATGAACCCTGGGGCGTTTCTGTGGCTTCAACCCTCACGCTTCGTATTCTGGTGGCCCGGCTTCTCAAACAAAGGAAGATTTTCGTTACTAGTCAGTGTGCCTTTGTTCCGAGCTCTGGGTGCACATTGTTGACTCGCCGACAACAAAAGTTCTGAGTTCGCTCTGACAAAAACATGGCCGTGGCTTCTGACCTGTTTTTCTCCATCGCGTGTCCCAGTTAGCGTTGAATGTAATCTCGTTTTTATTCATAATTTCGCGACCTGTACCGACATTTCTCAAGCGAGGAATCTCAAAAATATATAAGTTATCACAGGGTGAGAATTTCTGCGCGCAGATAAGTTTGCTGTATCCGACTCCACGCTGGTCGGCACCATAAGGGGTGAATGCTTATTGCCTATTGTTTGTATATACAGTTACCACAGAAGTGGTTGCGTGGCATTATACTTTCCGGTATTGTTTGTCCGAAGCATGATGGTGTTTTTAATGAGACACCGTGTAGAACTCCCTCCTCATATTTCGACTCCGACCCGCGCGCATAGAAGAATGCAAAGCTAAATTCCTCAGCTCCTTTCACTCATCGATAGCAATCAGTGCGTGCTATCGAAAACCTTATTTCGCTCGATCAGTACGTATCGGTGTAACAGCTCGTGTAGTCAGTTGAGAAGTGGTCGTAACTGGGTTGGTTGGTTGGTTGGTTCATAGGAAGGGAAAGGCGCAGTATCTGTCACACTTGCTCTGTGGACACCTGAACCGCGCCGTAAGGGAAGGGATGAAGGTGGGAGTGAAAGTGGATAGAGAGAAAGGGGGGTCGTAGTGGAGGGCTACGGAGTAATTTCGACCACCTGGGGATCTTTAACGTGCGCTGACATCGCACAGCACACGGACGCCACTTCGTTTCGCCTCCATCGAAACGCAGCCGCCGAGGCCGGGATTCGATCCCGGGAACTCCGGCACAGTAGTCGGGCGTCTTACCACTGCACCACCCCGGCGGGGCTCGTAACTGGGCAAATGCGTCTTTTGTTTCTGAAAAAAAAAAATAAAAGATCTGCAATAGCTATGCGATGCATTGCGGAATCCAATTGGACCAATTTCAGATGCCAATCTGAGATTGATAATAGGGGCCAATCGTGAAAATGAGGAGGAAAGGACAAGAAGTCGAGTGAGCACAACAGAACGGGCCTCTTCGCACTTCTGATGTATCGAGAAAGCGAGGAGGCCCATAGGGACACGAAAAGGGGAAACCTACCTTTCGACTGAGTAGGATCCTATATAGCCATCCCTTTAATATGCAATGAAACCTCACGTGGACCAACACAATGTATACTGTGCTACCGTGTGGTTCTGCAAGCAGAGGAAGTCATGCGATGCAAATGATCCAGTCCGCGCCCCACTAAGCCATAGGTCAATACCGCAATGCTAATGTCATTGAACGCGGTGAAACGGTGCGGATATAGTTAGCACAGTAACCCGAAGTTACTGGCCGCTGATTTGGCAACGTACGAACCGTTGTAATTCTTCGGAGCAGACTTTCGGCGATGGCGCAGTGCTTGCGCAAACTGTGAGAGCGTTGAGTGAAGCAATATCCTAATCTTGCTCTGTGCTCGCTGCAAACGACACGGACGCAAGAAATGAGAATGAGGTATTTTGCAACTAGGCGGTACAGTGAGTGGATGTAAAGCTCTTCATGTTCGTTCTATGGTACTTCGCGTTTACGTCCCTGGAACGCGATGCACCGTAACTAATACTAACAGTATACTATTAGGCGCTCTTGTTTTCCGACGTGTTCTTCTCTCTTTTTCAAAGACTAAACCTTGCGCAACTATTGATGTTCGATGCTCTGCTCGATGCTTTAACAGCTTATCAACTTTTTTATTAGCCCATCATACCCTTTGTCTAACGTATCGTACTTGTCCGAAGCAGCACACCCCTACGAGTAGGGTGGCGCTTAATTGTTCGCTGTACAGGGAATCTAAACCACTGACGCCATTAAATCCCGAGTCATAGACTCCACCCTTAGGCTTCGCAGGCACTCTCGTATGGCTTGGTTTAGGAGTGGCGCTATGTCGACGTCGGATGGCTGTGCATATAGTGTGGTAGATTAGACTACATGATAATGATTACGTGCGACCCGAAACCGAAGTGATAGACGTAGCTAAAACGACCGTCATTATCCCTTGGGGATGGGGAGGGAGAGTATTGTACACTTTGAAGTGCGAACGATCAAGTGCAAGAACAGCAATGGTGACAAAAAACAGAGCAAAGTACGAATGTCGCGAAGTGTTAGTTTCGACGCTTCTGAAATGATAGTATTCGCCATGAGCTGTCAAAGACGCCTTCGCTGATGTGTAATCTTCGCCAGAACGGTAAAAACCGTACTGCCAAGTTCTGAAAATAACACGACTTCAATGCTCTTCGGATGTTGTGCACATTCCGACTCCAGCAAATGTCGGTATAATTAAACTTACTTTTCGCCTTCTGCCGCCCATCGCAGTCTACAGCAGGACTAAGCGATGAAATGGTCACAAAATGAATACTTTAGCTACATGATAAACAAGGCTCATAGCAATGATACGATGATTACATTCGCGTAACGGGAATTACTTCAGAGGAGTTAATTAGCGTTTATGTTTGCTTTCGTTCACTGTGCTCTTACGAAGCGAAATTATATGAGTATTTGTTTTTAGTATTGAAAGTGAAAGTGAAAGTTTATTAGCTTGAACGTATTTACAAAGTGCATAAAAATACAGACGAGAGTCCCATAGTCAGAAGACTGCACCGGGACCTTGCATGCAATATGCAAGTCGCCGATTTCTCACTCATAGTATTCAAATGCAGGAAATTCCCAAGAATTTGGTGTACCGTCTCCTCTTGGGTACCTTGAAAATCCTTAGAGTACTTACAGGTGAGAAAGAAAGGTTTAGACTGTATCGGCTTTTCCCCTGCTTCTGTATCGTAGGCTAACCAGCGGACCAGGGGTGGATTTGTGAGAAAGGCTAGCAAGAGTTGGCTAGGGGAGACAAAGAGAACGTATCGACTGCACAGTGAATTTGAGACTTTATTCGCTGATAAAGAAAATAAATATAAAGAAAAAAAGAAGGGGGCGGGGGGATTGGTGGAGGGCACTCTGGTACGATGTTCAAGAACCAGAGTTCTAATTCAATCAGTATGGATGGACAGCCAGCTGACAAAGAATCGGGCAGTTTCCGTGTCTAGATATATTTCTAGTTATCATTTTTCTACCTAATGGGTTATTAACACAAGTAAAAGTGTAAGGATCAAATAGAAAAATAGCGATATATTTGAGCAAGTACATCTTCCCTAAATATAAATCAAGCTGTGTGAACTCATTCCTATGAACTTAATTTTGGGCCCGTTGAGAAAGGCTTTGCATGTAACATTGAAGCTTTTCTGAAAAGTTTAATTCAAGAAGCGTAGCTTGTTGGGCCAGTTGGTGC
>JAJIZL010020279.1:158673-189591 GCA_023969395.1 Amblyomma maculatum | reverse complement strand
AATAATAATAATAATAATAATAATAATAATAATAATAATAATAATAATAATAATAATAATAATAATAATAATAATAATAATAATAATAATAATAATATCTGCTACACTTGTTCTATGGATACGTGACTCGCGCCGTAAGTGTAGGAGGAAGGTGGGAGTGAAAGCGGAAAGAGAGAAAGGGGTGCCCTAATGCAGGGCACCGGAGTAATTTCGACCACCTAGGGATCTTTATTGTTGTTGTCGCTGTAGGAAGAAGGAAAAGAAAATGCACGGGCCTGCTACTGGCTCTGTAGCTGAGCCACCTGATTGATTTATTTATAGGAAGGAAAAGGCGCGGTAACTGTCTCCTTGTTTTCTGTGGACACCTCAACCGCGCCGTAAGCGAAGGGAGAAAGGGGGAGTGAAAGTGGAAAGAGAGAAAGAGGAGCCGTAGTGGAGGGCTACGGATTAATTTCGACCACCTGGGGATCTTTAACATGCACTGACATCGCACAGCACACGGACGCCTCTTCGTTTAGCCTCCATCGAAACGCAGCCGCCGATGTCGGGTTCGAAGCCGGGTACTCCCGCACAGTAGTCGGGCGTCTTACCACTGCTCCACCCCGGCGGGGCAGCTGAGCCACTGATTTATTTATAGGAAGGGAAAGGCGCGGTAACTGTCACACACTGTTCGTGGACACCTGAACCGCGCCGTAAGGGAAGGGAGGAAGGTGGGGGTGAAAGTGGAAAGAGAGAAAGAGGAGCCGTAGTAGAGGGCTACGGAGTGATTTCGACCACCTGGGGATCTTTAACGTGCGCTGACATCGCACAGCACACGGACGCCTCTTCATTTCGCCTCCATCGAAACCACTTCCGCTGCCTCGTGCAAACAGAAGAGAGAAAGCAGAGAAAAAATAAAAAGAAGAGGGAGAGAAAGACACGTGCCGGAACAGCCGTCGTCCACCACCTAAGCGGTGGCGGGTGCAATGACGGCCTACAACAGATAAACGTTTTGTGGCTGCTCAGCCCGCGCCGCTAGCGGCGTTTATACCGCCCCAGCCCCGTAGGGCCAGGAACAGCCACCCTTTACCACCTCACCTCGCCCCTAGGGATCTTTAGCATGCACTGACATCCGTTTTTTAGATCGTTGCTGACATCGCACAGCACACGAGCGCCTCTTCGTTTCGCCTCCATCGAGACGCAGCCGCCGCCGGCCGGGATCGAACCCGGTTACTCGGGCACAGTAGTCAGGCATCTTAACCACTGCATCACCGCGGCGGGGCATCGAAAGTATACTGCACCTTCGTTTGTCGTCACTAATGACTGTAATTCTCTTTCGTCAACAACGGAGATGCGGCACAATTGCCGAACGGGTGCCTGAGAGGTGCGCTATAAAATGGCAGAATGATTAAAGGAAGAGCAGGCAATATCGAGAGGCTGCCTTGCATTAGCCGTGCCTCTCGACGAAGATACCACATCTAAGACGGCACATGCCGCATCCTCGCTGACGTTGACCTCGTGGTCATTGTTGTCGTCGTCGCTTTGATCGAACTCGGCCGCCAAGAGGGTCTTGCAAGCGAGTCACGTCATGGGTGTAGGCAGGCACTCGGGCGGACGCACCAAGGTCCACCGACCGCGCATCGTGGGCTTCGCACGCCACTGCTCGCACGATCAGCGCTAACAGCTGGGAAGCTGCTTCGGATAAAGCTTGTCATGAGGCTTTGCTGTCAACAAGAATAGCAGAGAGAAATGAGCAGACGCACCTCTGGAACACCGCGGTACGACTGCTCCAGAAATACGTTCTCACTGATTACGCACACTTGAATGTTGTTGTTGTGGCCTCTGTTGACCATGAATTGAAACCTTTTCTTATTATTCAGCAAGTACTTCTTACTGTTCCTCATTGTCTTCTTTATTTGCTTTTTTTACAATACAGTGGCCAAAAATAATTGGGCATGGATTGTAAGGGGATGTTGTGCTTCTCAGAAAAAAAAACAAAAAAAAAAAAACAAATTGGTCAGTGCCAGCATGTTGAGCTGTGCTAACGTAGAAGTTATGATTTTTTCTCACGGTGATACTGAGGAGAAATTGAAAAAAAAGCAACCGTGCCAGTAAGAATTTCTACCTTATGAGCACAAGTTAAAACAACTCTTAGTTATCAGTACGAAACATTCAGTGCATTTTGAAAAGAAGGGCGCAGTATGGGCCCTAACAACATCCTTGGTAGCAACAGTTAGGTATCACTGAAAGTATTTCGTTAATCTATCATGAAAAGAAATGTGTGTGCCGCAGTCACACTAGCACACTGAAGGTATTTCGTTAATCTATTATGCGGGGTGAAAAGTGTGTGCCGCAGTCACACTATCGCACTGAAGGTATTTCGTTAATCTATTATGCGGGGTGAAAAGCAATGTTTAAACCCGGTGTGCCGCAGTCATACTCGCGAGCCTTTAATAAATTATCTGGGCACTCAGTAGTGTAATATGGATAATTTATAAAAGCCCGAACCTTAAGAATCACATTTTTGAGACATAATATATATAGTAAAAAAAAAATCAAAGTTGTATATATAAAAGACGATCTATGGTGGAGGCTGTATATTATTCACCATGCGCGAATCTGCTCATAGGTCTCCGGGCACGCTCGAGTCAGTCAGTGCATGCAGATATCGGCCGTCACAAGGGGCGCAGACGTGTTCCTCTTTAGCTGTCCTTGGTGCGCACTTGAAATGTGAACGAAAAAATTTAAGCTCGTATCTATCTTGTGGCGGCCAATAACATACACATGAAGTACGCTCATTCCAGTTAGATATTCCGATTATTTAAATGAGAAATGGCCACCTTTTATCATCAAATTGGAGCTGATTAGATTTCAAAACGTGGAGGCACCAAAATTAAACTGAAATATAGCAATCTCGGATAATTGCGAAATCACCGTCGCAAGAAGGATTGCGAGGCATACAACAATTATCGTACTACCTTTACCACTATAGAGAATAGGCCAGGTCATTAATAAAAATTTAAAAAGAAGGGTGATCTAAAACAGACCGCTGTGTGACACCAAATGGTGCGGATATGCACGACGAGCGTATATGCGAATATTCCTTGATATCTACATTGAAAGATTCGACAACATGACATTCTAACCGACATGTCATGCACTGAGGTATGTGCCCATATTGAAGTGTATGCTATAATGTTATTGGTGCGCTTTAGTTCTGTGTAAAGGTAGCGTGAACTAGAAACCTCGTTTGGACAAGCTGTTGCGACAAGGCAGACGAAAATGAGGCGGGCGGAAGCCGCTTACAACGCGCTTATAAATTCTATAATTATGGCCCACCACGCTGCACCACAAAGTTGTATGCATTTCGTATAACTTCCGTCGTTTGGTTTGGTTTAGAGAGCTTAACGTCCCGCAGCGACTTAGGCTATGGGAGACGGCTTAATGGAAGGCTCCGGAAATTTCGACCACCTGGAGTTTTTAAAGTGCACTGACATCGCACAGCACACGGGTGCTTGCTTGCTTTCGTCTGCATCTAAAAACGGCCGCCATAGCTGGAATTGGACTCGTATCCTTAGGTTCAGGAGTCGGATGAGTCGACCACTCATCCACCGCTGCGGTACAGTTTATAATCGGATGCATATTCTACAACACGCAGTTGACATTTGGTACTTTGAGATAAGTAGAAAATTTATTCGAATTAGGTAAATACTCGAACTAAGAGGAGAGCTATGTAGGGCTCTCCTTATTGCAGGTATGTTAATTGAACCAGGGCGTCTGTTCAAATAAGTCATGATGTCCCAATTAAGCGAGTTTGAATTGGAGACATTGCCCCGCCGGGGTGGTGCAGTGGTAAGACGCCCGACCACTGTGCCGGAGTTCCCGGGTTCGAACCCGACCACGGCGGCTGCGTTTCGATGGAGGCGAAACGAAGAGGCGTCGTGTGCTGTGCGATGTCAGCGCACGTTAAAGATCCCCAGGTGGTCGAAATTACTCCGTAGCCCTCCACTACGGCTCCTCTTTCTCTCTTTCCACTTTAATTCCCACCTTCCTCCCTTCCCTTACGGCGCGGTGCGGGTGTCCACAGAGCAAGTGTGACAGTTACTGCGCCTTTCCCTTCCTGTGAACCAATTTATTTATTGGAGACATTCGTGACCATTTTCTTTTCTTTTTTTTGTGTGTGATGATGAGTGAATAATAATTGGTTCACAGGAAAGAAAGGCTCAGTATCTGTCACACTTCCTCTATGGACACCTTAACCGCGCCGTAAGGGAAGGGAGGCAGATGGGAATGAAAGTGGAGAGAGAGAGAGAAAGAAAGAGGAGCCTTAGTGGAGGGCTACGGAGTAATTTTGACCACCTGGGGATCTTTAAGGTGCGCTGACATCGCACAGCCCACGGGCTGGGACACGTAGATCACCGCCGCTTGCGGCGGGGGCTAGCCTCCCACCGAATTTTTATCTGTTTTAGACCGTCATTGCACCCGCCACCGTTTTGGTGGTGGACGATGGCTGTTGTTGCGGCGCGCGTCTTTCTCTCCCTCTTCTTTTTCCTTTCTTCTTTATTTTCTCTCCTGTCCGCACGAGGCAGCGGAGGTGGCTCAGCTACAGAGCCAGTAGCAGGCCCGCGCATTTTCTTTTCCTTCTTCCTACAGCCACAACAACAACAACGGACGCCTCTCCGTTCCGCCTCCATCGAAACGCAGCCGCCGCCGGTCGGGATCGAATCTGGGGACTCCAGCACAGTAATCGGGCATCGTACATTCAGCAGTTCCGTAGGCCTCTTGCATATAGAAATGGCTATTGTGGCTGTACACACGCGCTGGCCGGTTGGTCCCGCTGGCGGTACGAAAAGCGCGCTCTTCCGACCGGGATCGATTGCGATTCGTCGTTACGTCACGCGGACCGTCGACCAATGGCGGCGCTGCGGGTCGCTCGGTGCCCGGAGCGCTCTTTCAGAACCGTTCATTCCGCGTCCTGTGGCGATGGCCACCGCACGTGACTGTGGTGCCTCGGAGTGGTGCCGTTCTGACGCCGACGGCAGCGTTGATGCCGATGCCGCCTCGCTGACACTACGTGCAAGGTGAGAGAAGGAGTGCAAATTCTCATCCCCATCATTTTAAGCCCGATGTCATAATCTTTAATTTGACACGAGCAGCGTAATAGCCCTGAACGTACACAAATTCCAGAACTCACTCCGCGGGATTGTTGATTTATTGATAAACGGATAGATACTTCAATGGGTAAGAAAAAAAATATACACAGTCGCTTTATCTGCCAGCACATCTTATGGAATACTAATCTGCGGCGAACTGCGAAAATGGCCATCTTTACTTTCACTTGTCAAGAAATTCAACATGTCAGCATGAAGTTGTGATTATTTCATTATTGTGAACGTACTGCGACTTGCGGCGTTTCAGCGTGTTTTTGCTGTTTTTTACCGTGCTTTTCCCGCTGTTTCCAAAGCAATGGAACAAACACTTGTGAGATTATAGAAGATGCTCTCTGCTTTGAAGTTAGTGGTGCAATGCTTCGGATAAGTGCGACGCTATATACTTATTGCTGGAAGGAGTAAAATACCGTGATTTTTGCTTTCTGCCATCTTTACCTTAAGAGGAGCAGATGTTCGCGATCATTTTTATGCGTCAACGAACATTCCTCAATTTCACTTATTCTCCACTCTCAATATGATCTTTCCTTACATTTTTTCTGCGATCCAAAAAGTTAAGTGCATTCTAGTATAGATAGATATAGTATACACAGACCCGCTTCGGCGCCACCATGGACGGCCAAGCACACATTACCTCGCTTTCAAATCTTATCAAAATTATCGGGATCGTTTCCCTATATCCTGGTCCTGTTGTTTGGTGACATAAACAATGCGCGAATACATATTCAAGTTTAGTGTGCGAAAGACTGCACCACGTGTCAGTGGTATAAAAAAAAAAAGATTGTCAAGTCGAAATTTGTGCTTCGTATTTTAGAGTTAAAGTCGACTTAACAAGTAGCTCAGTTCTTCATTTCTTTGTGCCTGTGTATGCGCGCTTTTTTTTTTGTTGTTTCAAAATGAAAGCGCGGGGCTTCGTCTCGGTCCCTTAGACGAAGGTAAACTTCTTGCAAATGCCTACAAAGCGCTCTGCATATATATGCAGCGAACAATATATGATAGTGCAAGTGGGACTTAATTCGACTGTCCACGCTTTGCTGGTTTTCGTGAACTTCATGGTGTCAGTGTCGATTGTTCACTCGTTCGGCATTGATGAACTTGTGGTGCGTCACGGAGCACATGAGAAGAGTTCGTGCATTTATGTCTATTGCACAAAATCGTCACACTTCATAGCCCTGTGCCTTACATAACACTTCCACATCAGGGGCTTGACCAGTCGATATGGGTCACAGGCAAGCTGCGGCAACATTTCATAAACATTTTATAGATACGCCACGCACTTCTGCAATAGTGTTGTTCTAAATAATTTAGCAAAATTCGCATCTTAAGTGCAAGCTATGGGAATGACAATGTCGTGGCTGGGCGTGAGGCATTGTGGCTGTAAAACTTAATGGCCAGAACAAAGAAGGTTGTTGTAGCGAGAGGTCACCAACTCTTTCAAATTTCGCTTTTGCTCTGCTACTGTGGTTGTGCAACTCAGCAATAAATAAGCAGAGCTTAAGCACGTATCACAAAGTGTCCTACACGACTTCAAGAAGTAAAATGCATCATGTACCGATGGATGGCGGTATGAAATTATGACGAAGACACTGACCCGATTGTGAAATCTCCATTGAGTGCATGGACTCCGTTTCATGCGAAAGCTTGGAGTCAGAATGCGACGCAGTTGTTTGTTGTAGTAAAGACGAATTTGACGCCCTTTTTTATCTCCGTGTTTTTTTTTTTTATACTTTAGTACTTCGGTTCAGGATGCTCGCTTATACTTGAGAACGCGAATGGTGTTTTCTGTGTCCGTTTCTGTCGGCAACACTGCGTCATTAATTAGTTACGTACAAATTGAGCAGCGTAACAGTTACCGTACAAGTACTAGCATTACGAAATAAGATAATTTGCTCTTATTCACGCAGGAAACTTGCAAAAACATTGCAAAATTTATTGATCTAGCAAGACAATACATAAACAAAATGTGTGCTTTGAAACAATTAACGTAAAAGTACTAGCAGCATGAAGTGAAACAATTTATTTTACTAAAAGTCGAACTGGTTTTGATTCGAGCGTTAAATTTGTAAAAATACTGCAAAATTCATTCGTCGAGCAAAACAATACATACACAAAACATGTGCTTCTAAACAGTTAACATACATGTTCAAGCAGTAACAAATAAAATCATTCGTTTTACTAAAAATCAAATTTGATTTTTCTAATACATCGAACTTGCAAAAACGTAGCAAAATTCATTCATCTAGCAAAAAACAAATACATACAGAAACATGTGCTTCTCAGCGACACTTCGTCATTTCCGCAGATGTTCCATGGGAGACTTCCAGAAGCTATTCTGGAAGCGTGCTAGCAAAACTACTTTTTGTGATACTCCAGCAGGCATGCATAAACATGAGCTTTCGTTAGACATTGAGTTGGATCGCGGAGAAATATGACGTGAAATGCACTGGTTTATCGCAATTCTCTTTCCTGTCATAAGCTATACATACCCAGACGGGCCTGAAAATGCATCGAAAATAACAGGTTTGACACCTTCAACAGCACCAATTAACGACAACGGTGATTAAGGTTTCCATGTTGGCCATGGCTGCTTGACGTCCAGAGCTTTAGAGAGGTGAGGCTCGTGATAAAGCTGAAGTGATTCTGTAGGGGCTGAAAAAAACGATAATGGCGAGTTTGGGAAATGGGTTACCCTATCATTTGCGGGATAGGGGAGCGCATGCGCATAATAGTGTGCACTGAATTGGTTACCGCCCCCCTGTGCCTTCTGTCCCCATTCTAAAGTTGTCTGATACTTTAAGATTTTCTATAAACTGTGAGTGGTCTTGGCTTTTACCAGCGAGGTCTGCGAATTGGTATATTACAGGCGGAACATTGTTATCGTCCTTTATACAACGTAATCATGTGAATGAATGAATGAATGAATGAATGAAAAACTTTATTTCGCAAAAGGGAATTCTCCCGGCGTGGGTGGGACCCTCAGTCCAGGGCCCCAGTGGCCTTTGCCGTCTTGCGCGCTCTGTCGATCAGTTTGAGCTGGTCATCAGTCGTTGAGCAGGACAGCGCAGCCTCCCACTGCTCCGGTGTTGGTGTGTGTTTATTGGCGCTTTCATGTGAAGGAACGGTCTAGCAATCATATCCTATTAACGATATCATTTTTAGGTTGTCGATACGCATTAGGAACTAATTCACGCCTGCTTAAGTGGGTTACAGGCTTCTCCGGAAAAGGCGGTGTTAGAAGTAAATCATTTCTTTGGGATTTCTGCGTAGTACACGGACACGAGCTGTCACCTATCTGGTGTGACCACCACTAATGGCGATGTTACCATGACAACAGGCGCAAGTGAGAAGCAAACGCAACAACGGATGTTGACTTTTCGCGTTCACGCCTGACCGCATTACGGCAGCGTCACACACAGAGGCCTCCTCGTGTTCCCCGCTGTGCTCATTCACATTAATCCGTCGAGATGGGTTGTCGTACGGACACGTGCTGTCACGCTTTCGTAACCGCACGCATGGGGACGCCTGTCCTCTCCGTGCCGGCTTGGCGAACGCTTGTCGGAGCGTGAGGATGCGCGCCTTAGTGAGAGGCTGCATAGTTTCGAAGGAGAAGATGCGCGGGTTGAACTTTTAAGTACTTAGGCGATGGCTATCGTTGGCGCTGCTTTCGATATTGAAATGGCTTTGACTTTAAATTCTTGATATAACTTTGTTCAGAATTTCGAGGCGCTCATTTGGTGTTTTCCCTATTTAGGGAACCCTCTGCGCTTGAACTCCAAATGAACATTATGTCCTTGAAAATGCTATTCTGTTTTGGCCCCAGAAAAAAAAAGCACTAAGCAGTTCTTTCTTTAGCAAATCTTGGCGCAGTTTTCTTCAACTCGATTTCTATTGCTGAAGGATCTGTTTAGGGAGCAGTCCGCAGCACATGTATAAAAATAACCTTTGTTCTCACCCTTGGCTTAGGCACTTCCACTAATAAAAGAGGCTGAGTATAAAGGAACAGGGGAAGGTTTTGCTGTTGTATAAAGTTTTACGTTGGCAAAGTGGGCTTTCCTTCTGTCTTCATGATCACTTTTATTCGTTTTTTTTCCCCTCTTCTTTGAACAATCAAATGCAGTTCCGTCTCAAACCAAGCGCTCCTTTTTTGATACAGATTCGTTCGCAAATTGAAAAGGAGTCAAGCATAGTGGCGCCTCGGCCATTGTTCAGAGGCAGTGACGTGAATGAGAGAGAGGAAGGGAAGGCGGTGTGCGTGAGAGAGGTGTAGGGATCCGACCGAGCGGCGCAGCGATTTTGAACCCGGCCGACCTTGCGGCAGCTTTTACCACCGTGTGTGCCCGACACCGGAACGAAGCCCCGGGACTGAGCCGCCAAGCACGGACCTTGTGTCCCCTTCCCCACCGCAGGAACCCTCCTTACCATCCTTATGTCCTCCTCCACCTCCTCTCGTAGAGTCTCGGGTTAGTTGCGTGCACTATTGAATCCTGTCGTACGGCGTTCGGACTTTATCGTACCAAGGCGGCATGGGCGAGGTATGAGGGAAGCCGCGGTGGAAGACTCAAACCAGAGGTTCTTTAATGTGCACTAACATCGCACAGTACACGGGCGTCTTGCGTTTCTCCTCCATCAAAGCGCGGTCGCTGTGGCCGGATTGAGCACGCATACTCGAGCTCAGCAGTAGAGCGCTGTAGCAACTCAGACGCCGTGGATTGGCGCGGTTAGGGAGGAGTCCACCCAGTCGAAAAAAAGTACAAATTTTTTTCTGTTGTTACGACATAATTTCAGTGCAGTTTCTGATAGGAAACCAGTTGTGGCAACAAAAGTTTCTGTAGTTTCGACAGAAAAGTACTATAGGAAAAAAAAAAAGAACTACAGAACTACAGAATATTTTGTCGTCATATTTTGATACGGTTCTTTTTGATAGGAGTACACGCAGTACATGTTGCTCCATCGGGCAGCTCTAATTGCTGAACGACCGGCGTTTTAAAGCGACTAAATGAATATTGTTCACTTGGCCTCTCAGCCTGCGTGAGATTGTTTTTTTTCTTCGGTGCTCGGAGGCCTCACACAACAGAAATAGGGCGCCGAGAAGCACTAGCCAAACCACTGACAAGTGAAACAAAAGAAACATTTTTGTACCAGAGTTTGTCAAGCCTAATTAACGCTAGAGAGAAAGTACATGAAGACTCTCGAGATTTCTTTTCTCGCGCCGCCTAAGACTGTATACCCTTGCTGTTTGAAGGTGCGGCAATTAAAAAAAAAAAAAAAAAGAAGAGACATAAATTACCAACTGCTCTAGTGCCATTAGTGTTGATAGTCTCCCGGTCCGTATTCACTGACCACGTATTATGTTTAATGCGCCTACTGCACTCTAAACTTCCGCCTGAAGTTCCGAACTTACATTAAAACGGAAAAAAGAACAATGTTTTAACATGTAAAAAGTTAGTGCGATTCTTAACGCGTCAGCGTTAGTATACTCCATTGTCGCCAAAAATGAAAAAAGTTATAAAATTGCCGGCAGCGTCAACCAATTGAACTCATAGCCTCGAAAAGTCACGACCATGCCTGTGGCAGGTGCTAAATAGCACGTTACAGGCACCAAATTCTTGCCTTGCCTCTGTCGCTGCCCTTGAGTCCTACTCTCTCTCTCTTCCATCATTCTTACTCCGTAATCAATGGAAGAAAAATGCTCACTTATTCTTCTTAGAGACCCAAAACGACAATTTTTCTCTATTTTGCATATATTTGAAGTTTTATTTTACATGCACCTATTAACCACACCAAGACCGATTTCCTCATCTCGCCGTGAAGAACTCTGAGCTGGTGTTTTTGCAGCAGAGAACGCCTTTAAGGGAGTAATTTTGCTGAGAGCATCTTACTTGGCAAGTCTATCTTGTGATCCCTATTTTCCTTCTAAATAATTTCCCACTGTCCGCTCGGCCGATATCCTGCGGAAAAACACTCAAAATACACCTCAGTGGCCTGAAAATACATGGTACACCTCAGTAGGAGTATTCTTGCTGAGTGTCATAACCACACCAAGGCCAATTTCCTTATCTCACCGGGAAGAAATTTGAGCTGGTGTTGTTGCAGCAGAGAACGCCTTTAAGGGAGTAATTTTGCTTAGGGCATCTTACTTGGCAAGTCTATCCTGTGACCCCCTATTCCTTCTAAATAATTTCCTATTGTCCCCTCGGCATATATCCTGCGGAAAAACACTCAAAATGCACCTCAGTTGCCTGAAACTACATGGTACACCTCAGTGGGAGTATTCTTGTTGAATGTCAGTTTCATGAATGGCCTCTTCTGTGGCAGTTAGACCTAATTCTCGTCGCCTCTCTGCTAGAAACAGTGCACGCAATTGCTGCTGCAGAAGTGAAGACTACGACGCAGGGCTTCCTCCGCCAGCGACGCGTGCCGTCGGCGCCCACTGTTGCGCGCCATTGACTCGTGTCGGTGGCGCGAGCCGAACGGCTTCGTCGATGGCTCTCCCGGGGAGCGGCCGTTCCGTGTGGGCTTGGCGGCTTGATGGGCGGCCTCCGGCTGCGATCATTTCCAAACACTGAGAGATTCGTATTGTTGAACAGGTTGTTTGTTGATGTGCGTATCGCTTGCCACAATGGCGACAGAAAACTGCCCGACACAACAACGTAGAACGATGCAGCCGTAGTTGGGCGATTGCAGAGTGCGATTCGTTCTCTTATCAAGCGTGCAGTAGGTGCTCGAGGGGCGCGGAATCAAAATAGGCATTCATGCCCAGCAAAGACAGAGCAAGTCACGTGAATAAAATATCTAGTTGCTATTATTAGATTGACCTTGGAACTATCTGTACCTCGTTTCAGCTGCATGTGATCTAGTATTTAACCAAACTTAAAGTTGACGACAACGCAGAGGGCTACGGAACAAAAAATAGTAGGGGTAACATTAAGAGATAAAAAACGCGCAGAGTGGGTTAGAGAAATTAGCCAAGTTACTGACATTCTAATGGAAATCAAGAAGAAGAAATGGACATGGGCAGGACATGTAGCGCGAAGAGAGCATAACCGATGGTCGCTTAGGATAACGAACTGGATTCCAAGGGAAGGAAAACGTAGTAGGGGGCGGCAGAAAGTTAGGTGGGCGAATGAGGTTAAGAAGTTCGCAGGGGTCAAGCGGATGCAGCTAGCACAGGACCGGGTTAATTGGAGGAATATGGCAGAGGCCTTCGACCTGCAGTGAGTATAGTCAGGCTGATGATGATGATATAACTAAACGCGACTGGTTAATTAAGCGTCTCAACACGGTAAAAATAAAAATCGCTGCTGAAGCTTCTGAATGGTGCAAACGATGTAGTCAGTAAATGTAATATTTCGTACTAGGAAGATCTCATAATTAAGCCTTCCTGGGGTTGTACTAACTGATATATACAATGAGAAGTCTGCACCTGTTCAAAGCGTACTCGAGCTTTGCATAAATACCGTTGCTATTTCATCAAAGATATGTCTTGGTCGTAACTTGTGCACATTTGCCGAGTTGGTTCTGCTTGATCGTGGTGGTAGAGACAGTAAACGTGCAACAGATTCTGGCGTTGTTCGTAATCAGTATGACACCACTTCAGCCCGCTCTCCGTACTCCTTATTTGGAGAACTCTATCGACACAGCTCACGCCCCGAGAGGAATCCTTCTTGAAAAACAATAGACACTCTACAGAAAGTCAGAACGAGGCAACATAATGCAAATGAAGATTCGTATACTGCCTTCTATCCTTCCTCTCATTGGGGGAGGAGAGGGGGGGGGGGGTGCGCATCTTCTAAGCGTACATTGGCAGTTATTTATTCAGCATTTTCATCGCCATTCAAGCGGGGCTTGTCTCTTGTCTTTGTCGACCACAAATACAAATCCTTCATCCACGAGGCTAGGTGGAGTGAGGTTCATTTGCACGAAGGGCGTCGACAAGGGTACTCTATGAGCTGATCGCACAAGGCAGCTGATCACACAGGCCTCAAGTCAGTCGGCCTTCAATAAGAACTCCAATGAGGGTCTGGAGCAGCTGAGGATGATGCAGTCGAACAACCCAAAGAACAGACGCAATCGATCCTTCGCAGCATCACTTCAGCATGGCGCCAGCAGGAAGGCCTAAGCTGGCAAGCTGCACTGAAGACAGATCGAGTGGTGCGCTTCGCTGGCGTCGCTACACGCGCCTCCAATCAACCGCGAAGTGTATCATTGGAGGGCATCGGGCGATGTGTCGAAACTGCGCGCCACACCAGCGCCGCCCAGAGACAGCAAGAACGGGCTTGCCTTGTACAGCATGCAGCTGTCACTGGTGCCAACGTCGCAGTACACGGTGGGGCTGTGTAGTAGATGAGGTTGCTGCGTCTCTGTTAAAGCTATAGGTATAGTAAGTGTTTAGGGTTACACCTACAGTTGGCCGTTCCCCGCCTCATTACTGTTCTCTGCCGCTTCTACCCATTGTCAGTTCTTCTGTAAATAGCGTCTTTATGCAATAAACTCGGAGACAAAACATTCGCATGCAGAAGAATGTGTATTTTATGCAGTAGCTCAGTTTCCACAAAGCAGCACCCAACATGCGAAGGTTGTGAGTGGGATTCTTTCTTAAATGTACTACAGTCGCGTGCATTACATTTAGCCTTTGTGGAGTTTTAGTTGCTACAGAATGGTTCAAAAAGTGGAAACACCACTTAGGCTACCAAGAATGCCCTTCTTTCTTTCTTTAAGACTTCAGGGATTGGCCCTCAACCCTTGTAAGGTTACTAGAACACCACAGTGGTCACCATTAAAGAACTTGTCATTTTCACAGTGGGGTACGCAGGTGACCCAGTCTACAGCTCAAGACCACACCATGTGGCACGAAGTCTTTCGAGCACGGCTAAATGCGTCTGGGTTTTGTGTGTGTGGGGGTAATGGGAGCAAAGTGGGAGTTGCATTTTGCCATGAAGTGAAGGTCATCAGTTTGCTGGTGATGATGATAGTGATGATGTTGATGAAACATATGTGACCGTCGCGAAAATCGCAAACATCAGCTTGGCTGTGAGCCTTGTAGGCGATTGCAGACTTTATTGAAATTCACAGCGATGTACAGAGATTCAACTCTTATAAACAGTGCAGTGAGTAGCTGAGCGCTAGCGCGTGTCGTGTACTGTGTGTCAATAGACACACGTTCATCCTTCAACCACGGCAAAGACGACGCGTGATTGTTGACAGAAGGCCGAATCCCCCAAGATAAGGACACGGGCGCTATGAGACGAAGAAGCACACTGCTGCATATTGTTTTCTGGACCCGAGGGTCGCTCGCGTGTCCAAGGCTCCGGCCCTGCATCACAAATGACCCTTAATTTGTTGATCGGGTGCTGAACATAGCAGAATTTTATTCATTGATAAAACACGGGATTCGCCATTTTAGTCGACTGGCTTAGCGCCACTGTCTATACCTTCATAACTTCTTGAAAATTTCCAACAATTTCGACGCGGCCGAGGCCCTCAAACTGATTAAGGGGCAATCTAACATTACCTTTTAGTGTATGTAAGAGGTTTTGGATGAGCATAACTATATACTATAACTATATACAATATAACTATAAACCGGGTGTTCCAACTAAATGAAAACAAGGTTTTCAAAAATGCGGTGAGCCCCAGTGAATCCACTTCAAAGCTGTTCAGAGTAGCCGATCGTCTTCTGTAGTAAATTTTTGTTCACCACGGTGATTAATTAGTAAAGAGTAATTAGAAATTTTACATTATTGGCTTGAGGAAAAAGTGTGAATATAAAAGTTTTAGATAGCCTGAAATATGGTTAGCTACGCTGTTTCGTCGCACTACAATTTACGCAGCTCTATTCATCGACCTTCAAAAAATGCTTTTACGTGACCAGCTATTATTTTAAATCATTCACCAGGTGCTTACATCAAGCTTCATCAGAGAGAGCACTGCAAGAAAAAAAAATTGTATTTTGTTTTTTAAGTTCGTTTTTGGGCTTTAAAGTGGCACACGTTAAAGAACCCCAGGTGGTCGAAATTTCCGGAGTGCTCCACTACGGCGTCTCTCATAGCCTGAGTTGCTTTGGGACGCTAAACCCCACAAACTAACCAACCAACCAATCGTCACAAGGAAGTTTTTTTTTTTTTTTTTTTATCGGTGCCAAGTGTCGTTTCCGGCTGGTAAATATATTACTTTACTTAAATGTTAGCTTGATGGAAACAACACAGCTAGCCTTTCTCGAGGTCTACGACGTGAGCATTGAAGCGTTTGCCCTCAAGCGTTTAATTAAAATAGCTAATTAGTCTGCACTAATTAACGTTGGTGAACGAAAACATGGTGCACGTTAGAATAGGTGACTCTGAACAGATTTTAGTTCGTTCCACTGTGTACTGGCATTCCTTCCGCGATGAGGGCCTGGAAACTGCGATCCGGCTGACGTCATTGCGGTGTTTGTTGATTAACGAGTGTGGGGGAAAGCTCATTCCGCAAAGGCAGCACCGCAAGGCATGACGAACTCCACAGACTCTGGAATGCGGTCAGGCGGCGGCGGTGCACTGAGTTGGAGTGCGTTAAAACACTCGGCGTTTATGTAACAAACAACGCCCTCCACCCTGGTGGCCAATAGAAGTACTTTCTTCTAGTACTTGCTCTTTCTTTCTTTCTAGTGTGTTTATCGCTTTGGCTGTTTCTTTTATGGCAGCTGCACGCGACACTTCTGAAGACCGCACTGGTCCGAGCCTATCATCGTTTGTGTCGTCAGGGCGGCACGTAGAATACACAATGCGTGGGAAGCGAGCGCGCATTCCCCCGGACGTTTTCTCCTTTCAACGCGCCGCAGTCAGTTCCCTGGAATTTCCATGGGTGTCTATTTTTGTCGCTTTTGCAATGGCGGGAGTTACGCGGGTGGTGTAGGTAGCTACTCGCAAGGGAGCCTGCAGTCCCTTGGCTTTTTGGAACGCTTTACGGCGAAACGCAAACGTGCCTCACGTGGTTTGGACGACTTAGTGCAAGCACCGGGTCGTGCCTGGCTTAGCAGTGGTCGAGTGGGCGTCTCTGCAGCGCTCAACACGTGAGGAAATGTGCTCCGTATTTCAACGCAACGTTCTATCCTTTTTTTTTTCTTTTTGCCGGTCGCTTATGTACCGAAAAGTCGGAACTTCCCAAGATATCATTTATCTGTCTCTTTCGTGACCATAATTCCTTTCTTGACCCCCTCCATTTCCTTTCAGACAGTATGTTGCTTTTGACACTTATATGGTGTAGCTTTTAGGTTGAGGCGAAAAGCAAGGCACACGTGTGCTGTGCGATGTCAGTGACGTTAAAGAACCCCAGGTGGTCGAAATTTCCGGAGCCTTCCACTACGGCGTCTCTCATTGCCTGAGTCGCTTTTGGACGTGACCCTGCAAACCAAACCAACCAATCTTACGTGGTGTAAGTACTAGGTGTTTTTTTTTTTCGTAAGGTGTCTGATTATTTGTATGGAGGTTATATTTCGACTTCTCACTGATTTGGAAAAATTCAAGTGAAAGGATGAATTACAAGAAACAAATAACGTGAGGGAAGCTCAGGTGAAAGCGTTTCTGATTAGCGCGACTAAACAGGTGGCTCTAGTCTAGTTTTTCTGACTACAACAGCACAGTAAACCGTGTGAAACTGTCCTTCTGCCCTCACATAACCTGCTGCCATGCCCGTTGCAGCGGAGTATTTCAGCATAGTCCTCGTAGGCAGCTTCCCTGCAGACTGGGCAATAATTGTGCATAGTTGGGCTTCAGAATTGGTTTGTTGAGTTTAACGTCCTAAAGCGACTCAGGCTATGAGGGACGCCGTAGTGGAGGACTCCGAAAATTTCCACCACCTGGGGGTTCTTTAACGTGCACTGACATCGCACTGCACAGGGGTGCCTTGCTTTTCGCCTCCATCGAAAAGCGGCCGCGGTGGAGGGGACTCGATCCCGCATCCCTGGGTGCAAAAGTCGAGCACCCTAACCATTGCTCCACCGCGGCGGGGCGGCTTCAAGGGTATGTAGCACCCGACAGGTAAATGGACATAAAAATCCCCCTTCCATTGTTAAATGCTTATACATATGGCCCATGCAAGTCCAGCTGTTGCCATCGTGTAGCCTTTAAGCTTACTGACGAGACAAACACTTTAATGAAGAATAGGGAATTTAGCCGGGGTTTACAGCCTCGCTGGCACGCCACTCTGCGTAGGAAAGGAAATGGGGGAGAGAAAGGCGGAATGAGAGCGCTGCGAAAAATAAAAGGATAAAAAAGGTGACCTAGAATGAGACCATTAAAAGCCTACTAAAGTGCATCGTCGATGAGTAATATGTTATACCACAAAATGATGAGACTCATAGTTCCACAAACGGACTGCCAAAGTTCACAGCGCGAAAAATGTTGAAAAATTCTTCGTTATCACTGCTTATGGGGAATATTTTACACTGACTCATCCGCTGTTCATCAGTAATTGATACTGTTAATAGTTAATATTCTTGGAGTCATCTGCCTCGATTTTGTAATGACATTCACACTGCCTATCTTCACATTGCGAAATAAACCCTCTAACGGCTTTTCAATATCGCTTTCCCAAACCTCAATACTCTCACTAAATATGCAACGGTTTATAGTTATGCATGGCGCATTTCACCTTTAATCGTTCTGACGCCATGAACTTTCTTCCTTCTATTGACCGAGTTCGCTTTTTGCATTTCACGGCGAGCTTTCGCTCGCCCATTTCTCTATGTCTTCGAAAGTCGATGTATTCGCTTCGTAATAAAAGATGCTCATTCATCCATTATCGCCTCGCATACATCAAAGTCGTCTGCACGATGCGAGCGGTTCCCTTGAGAAGTTTATCTCCAGCCATATACTCAGCGTTCGGCTGGGTCGCAGTTTCGCAAGAGATCTGGAACTGTCGTCTGCACAGTTCAGGTCTCTTGGGGACCGTGACCAGAGGTGCAGACGACTTTATAAAGAACGCTGCGATAAGCCATGCCCCTTTGGGCGTGTTGTTCCCGTAGCTTTTACTATAAGATTATAAAGGCTTACAATAAAGACTTTAACTATATCATTTTCAAGGCAGCGGTAATATTTAGTTCAGGTCTCTTGGGGAGCGTGACCAGAGGTGCAGACGACTTTGTAAATAACGCTGCCATATGCCATGCCCCTTTGAGCATGTTGTTCCCGCAGATTTTACTATAAGACTATAAAGGCTTACAATAAAGGCTTTAACTATATCATTTTCAAAGGCAGCGGTAATATTTAAAACCCCGCGCACTTACAGCGCAGCATGACGTCGAGCAATTTCACAAAGCAACAAGGTGAATACAAAAGGAAAAATTCTATTTGCATAGCATAGAAGAACGGCTTCTTTTGAAGAGTCGAGACCTGGGGCACTTGGAAGGAACTCGGAGGACAAAACGTCAACTGACAAGGAGGGGAGATAGAAGTGACGAGATTGGGCCATGTCGGGTTTCTTCATGCTTTCCTCAAGTTTGAAAGAGAACTGAACAAGGGTTTAGTGGGGGAAGCCTCAGTTCGCAAGCCGAGCCAATGTTTCTACACGTGGACTGTTCTTTTTCTTGGTCCACGCGAGCCCAGACGGGTCCAGAATAGAACAAGTCCACTTGTCGAAACGTTGGCTCGGCTTGCGAACTGAGGCTTCGCCCACTAAACCCTTGTTCGTCATTAATAAAACGACTAACGCATTTAACAAGCACACATACATAGAAGACAACAGGATGAGCGCTAAACATCAACTGAGGTTTTGCTTAGAAAGGGGTACATAAATACACTTCGGGGGCGCATGCGCACACTATAGATCAAAACCATACAAGCAAAAATTAATCAAAATGTGGCAAACTGGCCTTGAGGTACACTCCATTTTTGGGCAAGGCGATTGAAGTCGCGCTGACACATTTTTCACCTTCCCCGATAATGTGATATGCCTCACATATCTCACGACCTAACCTTGTGCCTCCCCTACCAAGCACACACGTGGCATCAAACGCCGGCACGCACCCGCGACGCTTACATTGGTTGGCCAAATGGCCGCTCCTTGCCAGTGAATCCACTAATGTGACACACAAACTAGCCCAGCTTTCTGCTTTAACCCTTGTTCAGGGCTCTTTCATACCGTGTAGCCATCTTCTTTCACTCGTGCTTTCCTCAAGTTTATCCATTGTTAATTTAAACAGCGCGAACATGGAGACACAGGACAAGATAAAGGGAAGCTACGGTACAAGCGCTGACTCAGAACTCAGCCCAAGCCTTTGCTCCAAGGCCCAGATAAAAATAAATATGACGAAATCAAAGCAATCACGTGAAACAACCACTGGGTTCACCTGCTACACAAAAAGTCACAAAAAAAGAAATCTCTTTGCTTGAAAGAGCAAGAGAAGTCTTGCTGACACACTTATTGCCCCTTGAAATAAAATATGCTTCAACTATTTCTCTTGTTAACTTTTCTTTGTGGCGATACAAAATCCTAAAAGTATCTTGGTTATTCCTGAAGTTTGCTGTTTTTAGCATCTTTGAATTCGCTCCTCGTGCCACCAGTATAATAAAACCCGCCGAATGGACAGATGCACAAAGACTGCACGGCGGTTTCGATTTTACTGTGTATGGCTATGTACCAGATAGGTATAGCTCTCCTTTCTCCTGATTATGAATGCATGCAGACTTTATATACAATTATTACCAACGTGCTTACAGATTAGTTTCATTTGGTCAAAGTAGCACACTGCTTCAACCTGCAGTTACCTGAACCTGGTTGAGGCTCCACCAGCGTAGTTTCTCGCACACCTTCTGTCCTGCCAATTTATAGGACTTCTCCGTTTAGCCCTTGTGCATTGCAACGCTATCGTTATCGGGGACATTATCCAAAGGGAAACTGTATCCTCTTTCGTTCAACACATCTTTCTAGCAACATGTTGATTAGACATCAGCCTTTAAGGTCGTGTTTGAAGGGAGGGGGCGGTGTGGATGGCACAAGGGCACCCTTGAAAATGTGCTACCATATGTGGGCTCATGGCCATGACTTGGCCTGGAACAGAGTCTGCTCAGGGGGACGATAGTCTTGGCTGCTATCGGAGCAACTTATCCCTAAACATTTTTGTCATCCATGAAGGCCGGTGTATTTGGAAGACTTGGCTTTTCCCCCGCGTTGCAATCTTAGAACGGGACGAGAGCACAAGCATCCTCGACCTCTCAATGTAACGTTCAAATACAGCGAGTCATGTAATTTTATGACCCCCGGAAGTAATTTTCTGGCTGCACAGGACCAATTTGAAATGATTTTGTTTTCGGCAATAACAGGAGCTAACAAAAAAAAAAAACATATCGCTCGCTCGCATTATGCCTAATAACAGTGGCACTCCGGTGAGCGCTAATGCGCAGCTTGACTTATTGTTACAAAACACTCGGTGAGTGTGGAGGTGTCTACTTATTTACATTTTATTCATCCTTTTACAATGAATAATCATTAGTATATATGCTTAACAATCGTCTTTCTTTTTTTTTTGCGTTTTTATCCGGTAAACAATCCACGATGCGCTGCCGTTATGGTTATGACGTAACAGGTTTGGAGCTAGCTACAACGTGCGCAGAATTTATCGTGCATGCCTGCTTCCGAACACCCCCGGTCACCGTGCATTCATCCTTTTCTATGTATGGGGTGGTTACGCGACGCATATGTATATCAGATCAAGCGCAGATTGACGCGAACGCTTACATAAGGGAGCAATCATCCGTGTAGCCTTAGAATAACAACGCAGTGCGCATGCGCCCGAGAGCTCATTCTGAGGCCGATCCTTTCTTTTGGTGTTTTTTCTTTAATAGCGGAAGCAATCGTAGTCACGTGATGGAAACAAGTGCTAAATTAGTCGCTGCGAGATCTTCCTGATGCTGCCTTCAATTTCCGGTTGCCACTGCTCATTGTGAAACTGTGGGCTTCAGTCCAAAACTCTCCCCGCGTAATCGTATTCCAGGCCGGAAGTCACGTGACGAAAGAGGCGACTTCCGGCTTGTCTGTACAGCACGGGTAGGTTGTACGCGCGATCCATGGAGGCATCGATATCAAGGTGAGCGTGTCTTTGACGGAGCTAAAATAGAATCGCTTTCGGAGAAGCGTATTGTACGTGCACCAGCTGTGACGAACGGTGCTTTTCCGGGAAGCTAAATGTTTGGCAGCTTTGCTCAATCTTAACATAGTGATTTACCTCCCGATGAGTTTGCGCAGCATTGTTTCACCTCGGACGCCAATGAAAATGCAACTGTTTCGATAAAAAGTTACAGTGTGGAAGTGTCGTCCTTTCTTCTGTCCCCGTGTTTTCTCGCGCTGGTCGATGCGATGGCAGAAAAATTGACGTGAATTTTATAATGCCGTTAATAATAGTTACAATGATGCAAATCAATCCTACGTAATTGTCAGAAGCTCGCATTGTAGTTAATGATTGTAGGTAAACAACACCAGTTTATTAAAGGGGAAGAAAATTTTCTATTCCGTTATAAGTTCCCCCAAGTGAGCAGACCAGGTAAAAAACACGAATTACCTGTGAGCGCTTTTTCTGTACTGAAGAAGACACCGAACAAGGTAATAAGCATACCTTTAGTTTTACAATAATGCTCTGTATGCCAAACTAATTCATCGTAACGGCGTTGTATAGGTATACTAATGTCCTATGAGGTGTACGCTTGCCACTTTCCAACCGTTATTATATCCAGGCTTGCGAAAAGGGAGACCTGCACGGCACGACGCTTGTGACTCGACTGTAAGAGGTTGAGCGACGTTCCGCATTTTGTTTGGTCCTTTTATTGGAAGTAGCTAGGGCTTAATACCTTGCCTCTGCAGTAAAAATGGACTTGTTCCTTGTGTATAAGGAAAGCTATATAAAATAGCTCATGTATGCTACAATACCAACCATAACACCATATATCAGTACTATAAGGCACGCACATAAACACTTTACAAGAGTCGCTCAGCAAAATTTTTGAGCTACTTCCTGGAGTCTGCGTCTTCGTTTTTCAGCTGCATGACATGCAAATTTAGCTGCCTTTCAGCAAATGCGAAGTGAACGAGACACCTCAAAAGTGTTACTATGATTCAGGCTGTCTGCAGTACAGCCCCTCTACGAGTGGTCAGTATAGTACTGATTATCAACACAATGCAACTACCACTTTCTCTAGTTCAGTGCAGACCACTGGGTGTAGTAGCATGCCTTGCATATTGCTTGTTTACTGACTAAAAAAAAAAAAATTACAGCCATTGCCATGACTTCATTATTTTCCTTGGAAGGCTTGAAAAGCCGAGGTGCTGTTTAGCCTGGTTTAATTAGGGCGCAAAGCACTCATAATGCTGAAACAAAGCAAAGTGCTTATGGACAAGAAACGCTGCAAGACTGGCACACATTTTTATTTATTATTCCTCAGTGGTACCTCAGGGACATTACATGATTGTTCTGCTGTTTCATGTTTGCCTATTATTAAACAGTGCGAATCCGAATGACGCCGTATTGAAGACGGCATTACGTGGGACGTCTCGCAAACAGCTCGATTACGTGACATTTCCGTCGGTCTCAAACAATATTTGCCATTTGTCGCGCGGTGACCAATGAGCCGCCCGTGTTAGGCGAGGCTATATATGTACCGCACACGATAATTGCTGCGTGGAGAGGTATGTAGCAACAAGATCGTGAGTGAGTCTTACAAAAACAAGCCTGAATAAACATAATCGTCGTGTTTATGCGTTATATATGAGAAATAATACGGGGGGGGGCTGTGCGATATCGCCTGGATGGATGGATGGAATGGATGGAATATAGGAGCGTCCCCTTTGAAACGGGGTGGTAGCAGTAGCTATCATGATCATTTTTCTTCCTATATCTTAATTAGTGATTTAGAATGGTTAACTGAACCATCATTCCATTTATTAAATTTTTGTTCCTACATTACTAACATTATGTCACTTCTCTGCTTTTAAGCCACCAATCTTCCAGTCGTTTTTTTGCTAGTTTCCACCGCCGGTTTATTCACCCGGCCACTGTTATCTCTAAACCCCAGAGCTTCAGGAACAGTGATTGCGCCTGCATCAACTTCCGGATGGATACCATTACATTCGAGTATAGCATGGTCAATTGTTTCACTGGAGTTTCCACATACAGCACATGCGTCATCTCCATTGTTAAATTTCTTTTTGTAGCTGCGTGTTCTAAGGCACCCTGATCTAGCTTCAAAAAGTAGGGAACTGCCTCTTGAGTTATCAAAGAAATCTTCCTTCTTGATCTGCATTTTCCACTTTCGGTATAATTCCACACTCTGTTTCTTTTCCATCGAATTTATCCAATTTTTACCTTCTGTGTTTTTTATCTGTGGCTTAATGCTCTTTATTTCTCCGTCTTTGTGACTAGCATACTTACTAGTTAGTTTCCTAGTTCTTTTCCTCCATTGTGAGTCAACGCTTTTTAAGTACAGGTATTTAAATACTTTAGCTGCCCATCTGTTACTGTCCAATTTCCTCAGGCGTTCTTCAGATAATATTTTACTCTGAGCTTCCCGTACTTCGAAAGATGCCAAGCCCATATCTCCCTGTACCGCCTCATTTGTAGCTTTGCCGTGGACACGTAGTGCTAATCGTCCAACGGATCTCTGATTTGTTTCTAGTGTCGACTGTACTTCTGATTTTAGGCACAAAACCGCATCTCCGGTAAGTCCGGGCACCATAATTCCTTTCCAAATACCCCTCAAAACCGCATACCTATTGCATCCCAACAATGCCTTATGCTTCATTATCCCGGCATTCCTTCGCCCTTTGGCCTTAAGTGATTGCTCATGCTTTCCAATGTATGCCAATCCTTCATTTACCCATACCCCCAGATATTTATATTCTGCTACTCTAGGTATTTCATGGCCTTGTATTTTAAGACCCTGATCAGTTGAGCCGTTGAAAATCATCAGACCCGACTTAACTGCGCTGAAACTGAAGCCTAGAGCGTCCCCTTTGTCTCCGCAATACTTAACTTGAGTTTGCAGTTCTTCCAGACTCTCAGCTAGCAGTACAATATCGTCTGCATACATCAAACCGGGGAGGCGCTGCTCTACCGCCTTTCCACCTATTCTATATGACAGGTTAAAACCTAGGTTACTGTGTTGTATTCTCCGTTCCAGGTTTGTCATATAAAGCATGAACAGCACCGGTGATAGAGGACAGCCTCTTTGCATACTTTGACATCTTCCGTACTTCTTATCCCTTCCCACGTAATTTCTACTTTGTTATCCCGGTATATTTCCTGTAGGATCTCTATTATCTCATAACCAATACTTTCTTCTTTTAATATGTTCCACAGGAGTTCCCTGCTTACGTTGTCGTACGCCCCGTTTATGTCCAGGAAGGCCTGGACACATATAACGGGGTACTGTGGCACGAGCGAAAAGCTCGATATTTTAACTCTTTCTCCGATCTAGTGCGCTTTATGGGAGTCATAGATCCTCGTAGTCATGTGAGTTAAGCTGACTATCAATGTCAGCCGCTTGTTAAGCCAGCTTGCTGGAAAACCACGCCGAGAAATGGGCCGCAATCCTCAAGGTTTGCGAAAGCAACTGAAGTGACACGGCTATTGTTATTATAGTTCTTGCACACTAGTTCGCGCGAGCCCGTTTAAGATAGCGGGGTTGTTCGGTTTCAGGAATTTGAGACAGCTGCAAGCTTAGTGCCGCTAAGCCCTGCTAACCTACCAGTTCAATGGAAACACTCGCCTTCTTAACTAGTAACCGCGATTTATTCTGGATTTAAGATTATGATGATCTGGGGCACACATCGATGCGGCTATATCTTTGACATGTGCCTTTGATGGCTCGATGCTTCGTCCTGAGTTAAAGTTATTCAAACATTAAAGAACAGGACCCCATCAAAACTACGATACTTTAGAGTTTAATTCTATTGCAAAGATCAGATTGCTTTTTTTATTGCTCAGCTTGAATCACTTTAAATACGGCGCGCTCTTAACTATATATACCATAAGGACTGGGATTTCCATCACTCGATGCCGTGCTCTTCAACACAAGCAGAAAAATAATCCACGATGGACATATATATTCACAACGCGATTATCTTGTTAAATAGAGGACCGTAGCCTGTCCATCATTCTTTACCGCCATAGAGAAAAATACAGCCGTTAGTTCCTTCGCGCGCACCGCGCGCACAATTTGCCAACGATTACCACAGACGCCAGTGCCAAATTTTGGCGGAGCTGTTGACGTATTTGAGGCTAAGGCGATCGCATACGAAACATGCTATGCCCAAAGTTGGCGCTCGGCCTCGGTGCCTTTGCTCAGCCGCGGCATTAGCAGCCGTCGCCGTAGAAAGCGCTTGAGATTCTGCCCCTCTCGCGTTACCCTTTCTTTCACTTTATACCTTGCTTCTTTGTTCACCTCTGCCGGACCATCCTTTTTAGCTTTCCTTTTCATGTTTTCGCTTTATTCTTACTCTCCGCTTTATATTTCTGATGTTTCCGCTACACCCTCCTCCTTAATTGTCCTCTTCGCGCTCTCTTCACTATTGACGTACTTTCATCCTCTGATGTGCTCCACACAAGCTTACTTTTATCGTTCGCTGTGCTCCTTCTTGGCTCCGCCGAGGCTAGCGCTACTCAGCCCCCTAACGGGTACCTAGAAGTTTCGTTTGAAAATTTAGCTAACTTCTGTACTTCTAGAAGTACAAAAAGTGCGCTCGCACACTCAAGCACATACAATAAATCGGTACCAAAATCCAGAATCACTGCATGTACACCAGCTGTAGATGTTCATCCCTTGCGATTTCTTTACTTTTTTTTGGTGGTATTAGAGGGGTTCTTATAACCTATACTAACACTTTTCTTTGAAATCGCACTAAAAAAATCAGCTTTTGACTTTTTGCTCTACGTTTCACTTTCAGGTCTTTCTGATGGCATAAAGAATTGGTACTTACACCTCCGTACAGTCTATGCCGTGCTTGATGCGCCAGAAATTGCTAATTTAATCTACAAGGGCATCAGTAAGACAGTGCTGCTCTTCCAAATGCATTCGCCATTGTCGCTTCACTCAGCAGCATGTTATGGCGATTTTCTGCGAACTAATTGAGCACTGGCAGTATACTATTTGCCATTTACAATCCGCAGGCTGATAGTTATTTCTTCCTACCTTGCTATGAACCAGCCGTACCCTGCGGCTCGCGGGCAAGCCTCTTCTGAGAAGCGAGCTGGTGACACTGCGACAAAATGAGGCCAAATTGGATCCTGGTGCCCTCAAGTGGCCGGAGCTGACATCACCCTCTTCCCGCTGCTTCGAGAGACGGGACATTGCGACCGGTTCGAGAGACTCTCCAGCGTGCGGACGAGGAAAAGCTGTGTCGGCACTGGCGAAAGGGGTTCCGATAGCTGAGAACAATATTGCGAAACGGGCTAAGACTCCGGAGCACTTGCAATTGGGGAGCTCTTCGGCAAGGACGCGATGTTGTGCTGGTTTGAGTGCGCCGAGAAGTACCGAAAGGAAGACCGCCGTTTACAACTCACGACAAGGGCAGCTTGATCTTTCCCCTTTTCGGGTCAGGAAGAAAGACAACGCTACAGCACTCAAAGAGAAACGAAAAGTTCACGAGGGAAAAAAAATCAAAGGTGTGTTCACATATGCTGTCACAAGGTTCAGCGTTATCTACTAGGGAGGAGGTTACGTATGTGTAGATGGGTCATGGTCAAGCGCCCCAGTTAAAAATTAGCGGGGAAAATTAGGTCACATGACTTTATGACGTCACTTATCGCGGTCACGTAATGATAGGAACTGTTTAAGGGTGGTGGAATGAATGATGGACGAATGGGATTCACAGCCTTTAAACGACAGGCTTAATTAGTGTACAGCGGGTCAGGCCTTTGCATTGAAGTGAATTTAAGTGATACACTGAACGGAGGGATGATCACGTGGTGATGGTGTCACATATTCGTTGCACACCTCACAGCTACTTGATATTGTAGCAGTAACATTGATGACAGGACCGAATGACGTCACTTGCACTACCCATGCGGCCTCCAGCCGCTAGAATTGATTTATAGGTCAGAGCATGCGACTTGATACAGTCCATCAATCAATGTGTGACCTAGTGAACCCTCTCTCTGTTCACGCCACCCAAGACTGATTGGCAACCATGGCTTCCCTTTCTTCTATCTTTGTCTCCACTCCTTGTTATGTCTCCCTATCCTCTCTTCTTTGAAAAGGGAGATAGTTTCCCTCCACATTTTCTGTTTTCCACCGAGACTCCACACGCCAATATAAACACTTTCTTGAAATGAGTGGCGTCCTAATGCCAAAGCATTGAGGTCGACGGCGAAATCGAAGCGACAGACGCAGTGGGTGGGCCGGCTTCCCTCAAAAAGCTTCATCCTCTTAGCACCTCTCTATCAGACCTTCTAGCTAGCGCACACACACAAACCTCCACATCCCGCCCTAATGCACAAAAAGCAACGCACCAGCTCAAGCATGCCTACTTTCTCCCAGCTTCACCCTCTAGAAAAGAGATGTAGGATGTATGAAGGGTGTACTTAGAGTAAAAGGAATAATTAGAGTGAAATTATCAGACTAATCATGGAGGATCAGTTCAACTGCTGTCGCAGCTCTCTCGCAAACGGTGGCAGGATCATCCTCTCAGTTGCTTTATTTTTGTTAGAACGATGAAGCTTCACCAATTCGTCATCCTACAATTTTCAAGAGAGAAAGAAAAAAAGACGAAGAACTCAAAATGAAATTAGTACTTGACTTTAATTGAAATTGAATAATACTTGATGTTACTTCAACATTGTTTCTTGATACGATTGTGAGCGAGTTTTTGGGAGGTACAGCCGAAAGAAGGACGCGTTTTTTTTTAAACTTTATTTTGCAGAAGCAGTGTACGCATACCGGATGTTTACCCAACTCGGCTGCTTTAATTGTCCACCAAGGCGGAAGATCTATATTTATTCGTTCATTTTTTTGGCAGTCTTGCAAAACATCTTATAAATGAATCCTTGAGCGATAATTAGCAACAAAGAGGGCGCGAGAAATGAGCGAGAGGTCAGTAAGCAAAGGTAGGATATAAAGCTGTACCTCTACATTCACTAATTTCTTCCGCATAACTCTTAACCCTACCTCCAGCAGCGCAGTGGCAATGACCAGTTGTGGCGAGATCGTAACTGAGCTTTTTTTTTTTTTTTTTCATAACCTCTTTTTACTGCTGTTTAGTCTCAGCTTCAAAGAGTTTCTTTTTTTCCTTTTTGGGGCGTTGTTGGGAAAGCTATATACCTGGAAGTTCCCCTTCTCGCAAAACATCCGGCGTTCACGAACAAAAACTCACACAGCTTGTATGTTTCTCCGTCCGATTACCGCCAAACAGCCACTCTATCTATATCGGTGTCCCCCCCCAAGCAAATTCGATAGCCATGACAAATATAGCTCGGTCGGTAACAACATTTCGCCCTCCACACAAACATTAAACCGGCCACTAGCTCAAACACAGCCATCTTGGATATTCCCGCGTTCTCTGCTTTGAGTAGACAAATACAAGGAACGACACGGGCTTCGGCACTGTTCGCTCAGTTTTTCTTCCGATTTCCCGTACAGACAAAACAGGCGCGTGCACGGCTCACTTACGGGTGAAGCTTTTCAACGCTTTGGTCCCCGCCGTCCGGTGTAGTGAAAAGCCTGTGCTATTTTTTCCGTCGCGCGAGCCCTACTTGTGTAGCCTGCGGAAAGTGCCAAACACGGTCTGGACCAAAAGATAAGCACGGCTCCTTACACAATTAAGGAATACACTCAGCTACCGTTCTGGAGAATTGACAAGAACAACCAAGCGTGACACGCTCATATTACCCAACCCCCTTCCCTATTTGTTCTCCGAGGAACGAAAAATACCCGCTAAGCCTGGTGGACGACGCGAACGAGACGTTCCGGAAGAGAGGTCCTTCACAAAAAGCCTACTCAGAGAATCCGCTGTCGCTGAGCAAACTCTGGCCACGAGACGTTGTGTATCTCCCGGGTGCCCAGGTGCGGAGGTGGTGTCCAGTGCGTTAGGCAAACAAGCCTAGACCCGTTAGGCAAATACAAGCGATGAGGCCTTCAGAGGAAACCGTTCGGGTCCTTTTTCTGAACGCTTCGCCATTTTTGAAGGCGAGATGTTTGCGAGCTTTAAACCACGCGCTGCAATGCTCCCGGGGCGGTTTGTAACTATGGCGCCACATTCTACCTGTAGCTATAGGTGCTATGTAGTACCCACGGCTTGGACATGCTTTCCTTTCTTTCCTGGATTCGTAAAACAAAACTGGTTATAGTATCCAACTATTTCTGGAACGGTCGACGTGCTTACACGCAGGCGGAGGAGGCCCTATACAAAAGTTCTGCCTACGATTTCACCACCTTCCCCTTGGGTTGCTGAAGACAACACTCCCAAATGATGAAAGCTGCTTACCGGCAAGCCCAGAAGATAACAGTGTAACTAATTCGCCCTTCCTATGTCTACTATGTGTCTGATTTGTAGCGGTGGTGATAAAGCTTGAAAGAATACTAAGAACAGTGGAGATAGTGATGGAAGGGAGAACGGTGGCGCAAAGTGCAGAGAAAAGAACGGGGCAGCCTAGATTACTGATGTCTTAGCCGAAAGCATGAAGTGGATATGGACATGGGCCTTAGATGTTTACCAGCAAAAAAAGAGCAGTGGTGAGTTGGTCAACTGATAGCATAAATTTAGCCCATCATCATTGACAGGAAGGGGCAGGAAAACGCAGACAAGAGTGGCAGGAAATCTGGTCAAGTTAAAAAGATCAGAACTCTGCTGATAATCTGCGGAAATCTAACGCAAGGCAGCGAGGGCTGGTCTATGGATCGTTGTGAGGTAGATTCTGCCGCATTTGCTCAGTGGCCAAGGCACACTGCGGCAGAGTTAAAGGTAGCGGGTTTGAATCCTGGATGTGGATGCCTCACATACATGGCCAAAAATGGGAGTGAGTTAATGTATATTTATTTACAGGAGATGGCTTTTAGGCATAAGGACGTGGATAATGAGAAAGGGTGGGTTAAGAAATAAATAATAATAAGGTCTATGTGCTGTGAAACAAGAGCGTGTTGTGGAACTTCAATCTGTGGACATTGCAGCTTGTGGCCGTTAAACACCACAACCATATTCAATATCACGGCGTGCATCGTCACATGTTTGCATACCGCATAGCTCTTAACATACCACACCTTTATAAGTCGTACTTAAAACACCATGCTGCCCAAAACCAATGAGTCATACCATACCATTCCATACAATATCATACTATACTATACCATACCATGCAACACCATACCGTACCATGCAACACCATACCATACCATACCATACCATACCATACCATACCATACCATACCATACCATACCATACCATACCATACCATACCATACCATACCATACCATACCATACCATACCATACCAGACAACACCATACTTTATCATGCCATGAAACACTGTCTCGCTTGGCACTTAATTCAGCTCGCTTTGTTGCCGATGACGATTGACGTCCAACCGTGATGACGTCAATGTATACCAAGTTCAACGCTGTTAAAGCAGTTAAATCATTTAACATCTGTGTTTTACAGGACGGAGTCTCAAACAAGTGCCTGCTGCTTAGCTTCTCAACAGTGGCTCTCAACAATGCTACTCCCCACATCCCGCGAGGGGCCGTTTCCTCACCGCGTTAGGATATCCGGAAAAGGCCCACATATGAAACTGACGCGAACCGCAATTCAGAGCAAGGG
>JAJIZL010020279.1:127713-148673 GCA_023969395.1 Amblyomma maculatum | reverse complement strand
GATGTGTGTGTGTGTGTGTGTGTGTGTGTGTGTGTGTGTGTGTGTGTGTGTGTGTGTGTGTGTGTGTGTGAGAGAGAGAGAGAGAGAGAGAGAGAGGCATCATGATTTTCCTTCTATCGTGTTGAGAGACGTGGCTGCCGGTGGTTGGGCAAGTTAAGGGCTTCTCGACTTATGAAAGAGTGGACTTTTCTTCATTGCTGTATTCGGTATTCCCGAGAGCTACTTTCAAACACTGACAATAATCTCAGTATAAAAATGTTTTCTATGTAGTAAAGGTTATGCGGGAACATTAGAAAGTGGGCGCTACATGTAATTTAATAAAATGATATCCGGCAGTCGGTTGAGGTAACAGAGAGTGCTCCGAATACAAATGGGAGGAGAACGTCAGGGCCTCTGCTGTGGGGAAAAACGGGGGTAAAACGGGGGTACGTACTTGCAGAGTGTTGAGAGGCACACTTGTCTTGCAGTCGATGTAATCAGGCTGATGATGATGGATATTTATTTATCTAATTTGTAATGAAGGACAAGGATACTTGGGAGTTATTGAGAAATTTTAAAAGTGCGGCCTCTCGGATTATTTTTGCAATCTTGCTGCCCGATCAAGTAGCTCGGCTCGTCTGTGACTGCTGAATATTATGAGCTCGAGAATGCGTGTCATCAACTATTGTACTAATCGTCGAAGCTTACTTTTTAGAATCATGCTGTTAAGTTCAAGCACTTCAGCATTTTAATGGCCCCTAAGGACTTTCGTCATTTCGCCTGTGTAGATGCGTCCCACTAAGAATCCCTGTATGTCAGGCTTCCATTTAGGATGGTGACAACTTTTGTTCGGATGGGAGGCGCCATTTTGTTTCTCAACGTATTCGCAGATGCAGGTGATAAAGCAAAATGCAGCCACATTTCCTCTTGAAACGAGTTTTCTGTGGCCGTGAACTGCGCTGAACGACTCCATAGCACAGAAAGCGACCGAATTGTATATTTGAGGTCACGAACGAAATGGCGCAATTATCGCCATCCTATTTTCACCCCTGTTCTCCACTGACACCAAAGAAAAAAAAAATGTCTACTCGAAATGAAAGGAAACAGAAAATATTTCGGCTTTCCGGGCAACTGAATTAGTGAGGGCACCGGTTGCCTCATGCGGGTCTTGGCGCAGAGATCATATAAGACGCGGCTCCAGAAATGGCCCCTGCGAGCTTCGCGCTAACAGGTTCATCTGCCCACACAGTCTATGATTAACGGTTCCCGTCTCACCGCTGCAGCTCCGCCGAGCCTGTTCGCTTGAAATAACGGCGCGTGAAGAAAAAGAGCTGTCTGGGCTCACTCGGAGCAACCATTCAGGGTATCGAAGGCACCGCACACGCCGTTCGGTTGTAATTTACGAGTCTCCTGCCCTGCTCGTTCCACGTGAGCGGACTACTCTCGTCTCCGCAGACGAGCGGCCGCTCATCCTCCTCTTTGTGTTGTTTTGCTGTCTTCTCCCCGTCAAATAGTGACGGCCGAAGAGGACGGGGCACACTGTTACAGGGGGCGCCACGTGTGTACTTAGTTGAGCCGGCCGCCATTACCGTCGGTCTTCGCAATTCCCGCTTGCCCCATACCGTGAATCCTTAACGGCGCAGCGTGGTATAGGCGATTACCTGAATGAAAGCGCGTAGATTGGATGGGAGGTGAAGGCGAGTTCGTGAGGGATCGGATAAGAAGCTGAACCTCAAGTGCGGACTACGTAACACGAGAAAATATGGTGCTCGGTTACCCCAGCTTTAGAAGTCCAAAGCCCCTACAGTCGGAAACAGGTTAAGAAAAAAGCAGCAAACATCCTTCAAAGTACCCCACTCCAGCCAGTGGCATCGCTCCAAATGTGTGACGTTGCGGCACACACGAAAAAAAAACAACAACAACAGAAAAACGTGTTCTTCCGCGCTCACAGTCTCGCGGACTTTTACC
Organism: Amblyomma maculatum; assembly: GCA_023969395.1. NCBI lineage: Eukaryota > Metazoa > Arthropoda > Arachnida > Ixodida > Ixodidae > Amblyomma > Amblyomma maculatum. The sequence goes on along the minus strand of JAJIZL010020279.1, from coordinate 146,726 downwards.
AAATTGGCCGCCTCCGGTTGTCGCGTCCGTCCGTCGGTGTCGCGGTGTCACCTCATAGGGCTCCATGGAACCCTATGAGGTGACACCGCTACGGGGCGATCGTTTGGTGCAAATCTAAATTATTCATGCTGTTCACTTTGTTTTCTAGCGTATGGAATTGCCCGCTTATGCCGTTTGGGCAGCAGACCTTTCTCAGAATATGTCGATTGGAAAGCAGAAAGTTCAGAACCCTATATTAAAGGGGTCAATATTTCTCAAGACTAAGGCTGAGCTTACGATAACTCAGCAGGAACGGATTACAAAACTTGAAAACTGCGTAGTTTGCCGGAAGTTGAATCACTGCTGCTCGCCACGAGAAACTGTGAAAATATCCATAGATAATTCTTAAATCATAACCCCGTCTCTTCTTACATGCAGGTGTTGCAGACACAATTATGCCCAAAATTGGTGATGATAATCTAATGAAGGGCTATGCACACTATGACGGACTTGGAAGTCTCAATAAGAGCCAGGAGAAGGGAAGTCGAAAGTGAAGGACGAAGTGTGCGGGCCCGTTTGACCTTGTCTTGTGGCGCCAATGTTGCTGTCCGCTGGCCGTGTGTGCCTGGCGCCCTGAAATGACTAAGATATCTTCGTCCCGACACGTGTCCGTAATGTCGCGACGAAGATGTCCTAGCCGGTCCAGGACAATGTCCAAAAGGCGCGTACACTTCGTCCTCCTATTCCTGCTTCCCTTCTCCTTGCTCTGCTTGAGACTTCTTCAAGTCCGTGGCACATACACGTCTGTGGGCCTGCGCACACTAGAATACGTTGAGCTTGCAACGATATTCCTCGCACCTTCCTTGCCATAAAAATTCTGAGTCCATATTTTCTAACCTCACAAGCTATCCCTTCTAGATTTCCTTGTTCAAAAGTAGCATGCACTGCCACTAATAATATGAGCCATTCGGGTATTAAAACTGTCAGTTCAGTTCAGTCGTTCAGTTGTGTCCGACTCTTCGTGACCCTATGGACCATATCACGCCACGCTTTCCGGTCTCTCACTATATTCCTAACATCACATAACTTCATCTGCAGCGCTTCGAGGATGCCATCCAACCATCGCGTTCGCTGCCTACCCCTTCTCCGGTGACCCTCAACCTTTCCCAACATCAAATCTTTCTCCAGCGACTCCTCTCTTCTCATCAGATGACCAAAGTAGCTGAGCTTTAACTTTAGAATTCGACCCTCCAATGAGCAGTTAGGGTTTATTGTCGACAATATCGACTGATTTGATCTTCTGGCAGTCCAAGGAACTCTCAAGAGTATCCGCCAGCACCACAATTCAAACGCGTCAATTCTTTGGCGGTCAGCCTTCTTCACAGTCCAACTCTGGCATTCCCACATCACAACTGGAAAGACCATAGCACGAGTTATACGGATCTTGGTTGGCAGCGTAATGTCTCTGCTCTTTACTAGGCGGTCAAGGCTAGCCATGGCTCTCTTTCCCAGAAGCAGGCGTCTCCTAACTTCATTAAAACTGTAACTTACTATAAATCCCTTACCACGGATCTGTGATAAACACGTCAACGTCTGTACAGTGCAGCCGGTGCGAATAATTGCTTCAGGTTAAGCTTCGCACTCAATACTACAATGCGCGGAACGGTTGCGTTGCACATTGTGAGTTATATATTGCACTTAATTTACAATCAATGTGCAAGATACCTCTGTTAGAATACTAGAGAGAACAACAAAGTAAAAGGACCCACCTTGTCAAGCACTGCAGAGTCCCGATCAGATAGAAGGGTGAAAATTGTGCCAGTGAGACCAAAACGGCCGCTGCTGACGTCATCGTAACGTCTTCGCACCTTGAAGAGCTAACACTAAGTAAGGCTCAAAACATACTTTGTTTAAACGACATGGCTTCACAAGTCAAGTGTATTTATGCCCGAGATCTTACCATAATAAAACAGGTTTCATGCGGCCAGCGAAAAAATGTCTCGAGACTCTGTGCAATTGATCTCTGATTTGTGCTCGTCTGCGCCATCAACGGCTAGCCTACATAAGTCACCAAATATTCTGATCTCATCTTCCTTCCTGTATCTTTCTCGTCACCAAAGCTTCGCTTATGTTCCTTTCGTATCCACTCTGTTGCCAGGCGCCTAGTATTATCGCTGTGTTGTGCTCTGGACCACCTCGAGTCTCGCCCATTAGCACAGGATAAGGTCCTCGGTTGGTGGCTACAGCAGTCAAGTACCCTCAAGGCCTACAATGCACTCTTTTTTTGTTCCTCGATAGCTACTGGCTTCAGTGACAAATTATGGCTTCTTTCCTCGCCCCCTCTCTCTACTCCCGTTTACTCCCCTCATTCCTCTTCTCCACTGCAGGGTAGCCAGCCGGATCACCTTTCTGTTTAAACTACATGGCTTCCCTTCTCTATTTATCCATCTATTGCATTAGGTACGTCACCGATCAAGTTTTCTTTCTCATCTCCGCTAAGACGAACGAATGGTTGAAAATAATGTCTTCTAAGAGGAAGCAAGTGTGCAAATACGCTGCGTCATCATACCCATGAATATAGAAAAAAGTGTTTAATTCATCCAAAATTGAGTGTTATTAACTTCTTAAATGAAGCGCATTCTTTCCAGCAGGACATGTGAAGATTATAAGGGCTCCGCTCATTGCAAAATATGCAGGTAGCGGGATTTCTCGCGATAGCCTTTCTTGGCTGCCATACCAGCAAGTAGCACATACACTGCCACATTTGATATAACGTTTTGAGGCATGTGCACGTCACCTTTCGTCGCGAATAGCTTATTCCGCCTAAAGTGAACTTATCAGTTTCGCGTACTTTGATACTGTAAAAACAGATAGACGAATATATACTCCCAAATTGAGCTGAATTTTACTGCAATAATTAATAAAAAGCTCCTCTCAGTTGCACAATAATCGACTAACTGACCGACCGAGCGAGTCTCATTAATCGAACATGCAACTCACTCACTAATAAACTCACCTTTACCATTTCGACGGAGGTGATGCCTTGCCGTGTATTTGATTTTACGCGGGTATTTCAAATATGGACCTCACATGAGGGTAAATTACTGCAAGCGCCCCAGTTTACTCAGGCTGAAACCCATTGTACACAAACTGCACTCAACTATCAAGCGGCTTAAGTGTGAACAGCCGGGCCCGAGCGGCAAAAGGGTGGAAGGGGGGGAGGGGAGGGGTTCGCGATGGGAGAACTCTCTAATTAGCGCAGTTAATTACGCCCGACGCCCGCCAGTAGGACCTCTCGGGCGAACGCGATAACAGCGGTTGTTCCGCGCCGGCTCGCTTCATTTGCCTGATTCAGACATAAGCCGACGGATGAGAAACTGCACAGTGCTGACTCCGTCGCTACAAACCGCTCGCCGTTAACCCTCTAGCGCCTCGCAGACCAGTTGCCAGGCGCGCGACAGCGCCGGAAACCCAGCCAAACCATAGCCAAGACCAGCCGGACGACGAAACCAGGACTGCATAAAGAAAGGAATGACCCCGCGTAAAATACAGTGGCCCAGCCTTTTCTGGGAGTCTCGTTATACTGCGACGACCTCTGATAGTTGCACGGCGCCGAGGGTAAAATAAGGGCCACAAACTGAGGCAAGATGCTTAGTTTGCACTCTTTGACGTCGATGTGCTGACGTATCCCGCCCTGCGGCTTAAGTATGCCTCGACTTGCTTGGTGAGGGGGGTTTTTAGCTTTTGTTATATTTGCTTAACTTCATGTCTCGTGGCGACCAAGGGTTACTGGTAACTTGTGATATGTCACACGCACGAGGAAGTTTTTGGGGCAGAGTCATTGACTTCATAAATCACTCTAAGGCTATCGGGGTGTACGTGTCTTCTTACTGTGTGTCCTGTCCTTTTGCGCTAAACAAGATGCATTTTGAGACTATCGGGGTCAGTCACGTAAGAATATAAATGGAAAGTTCGCCGCAGTTTGGCAGACAAAGAAAAAACGGTGGGTCTATTGTGATAGTTATTATTTGGCTTATGCTCCGTTGTGGTGAGTCGCCGATGCGTTGGTCGAAAAAAGGAAAAGATTTGAGCAGATGGCCATGCTACAATCAGCTCAGTAATGATGGTAATGGAAAAACAGATACAAGCCATACTAATTACAGTACAGTGGCAGCTAGTATGAATATTAATCGTGGCCTCCTGTAGGTTTAGACTGGTACGGTTTCGCCCATGTATGTCATCAAGTAAGTTAATTTTATACGATATATTTTCAACTTGACTAATGTGGTTGTGTACCGCTTTGTATCCTTAGAAGTTCCAAGTTTAATAGCAATCATCGCCACAAGCGCTGCGCTTAATTTACTGCAGAGAGGCTTGGCGGTACCAAGTAGTACAATACCATTCTCAATCGCCCCGATTTTGTGCGTTGGAACAAAGACCATGCCTCGTATGAGCCAGTGCTGTTAAAGGCTTTGTTAAAAGAAAAAGAGATTATTTTTGATGTACCTCTTCATACGTTTGTTTCGCGTTCAATAATGGTTGAAAGTTGAATTCGAGATGGCTGGTCTGCGCCGTATTTGCAAAATTTCTTCTTGCGGACAAGGATAGAGAATCTGGCGGATCATAGAAATTTCCTTTATATAAACATTCCTGTCCATATTCGTAATAGAAACACACTCCTCTATGATAAGTCCTTTTTCATTTTCGCAAAAAACATTATGAATCAATTCAGTTGAATGCAGCTGCATAGTAATAAAATGTAATTAAAGCATAATGTAATAATGTAATGTAATAACGTAATAAAAGCATGCACACGTACTGTCGAGGACTACTAGCCGTTGCATATAAAGAAGGTTAAATGCTTTCGAATGTGCTGGATGACATTTTGCACATTTACTTTATTACCCCGCATGTGCCCTCAAATGAAAATTCATATCTTTCAAGTTTCACTTCATCAACTACACCACCGATTGCAAAACATTTGCGGCATTTGAAAGGGCTCAGACCTACATTGGAGCGAAAAGTAGCGGAGGTGCGTGATCACATTTTATTATACTGCTAAATAAATTACTGGTTTTATCGCACTTGTACTGCTTGTAAGGACTTGCCTCAGTGAAGCCTGAATAACGCAAAGTCGGGAGAGTAAGCGATTCAGCTGAATGCCGCGCTATTACCGTGAGAACTTTGTATCCTTTATTCCTGCAGTAGATTCCGACTAACAGTGGACTAGCTCTAGTGTGATACCGATGTTGTAGATACTTTATCTCTCTCTAGAGAGAGAGAGAGAGAGAGAGAGAAGTAGCACCTCGAAAGATTACTTTACAGAGTACTCTCTAGAGGTGCATCTGAAGTCTACGTCCAGCAAACACAGCTTTGCCGAGAGGAGAGTTATTACGAGAGCACAAAACGAGCGAAGTGACGGAATAACGAAATTCCACACAGGATCAAAACCTGTAACCCCAACTCGGCAGATAGGCAAGGAATGGAACAACCTTGTTACTTAGAAAAACGACGTTCCACTCCTTCTGTTGCTGCGATGCAGTCGCAGTAATCACACACCAACGCCATCGTAGCCACAAAATGGCCGACAGCAACGTTCATTCCGAGTTCAGCTAAGGGATGTTTATATTTTGTTTTTGACCGAGCTATTGCTGTTCAAGGTGAGTTGGCTTTAATACATTTTTCCCGTCCTTCGCACTCTGGGCACCATTCAACGAAGACGTGCCCGGACCGAGAGTACTAGACTGAAGCTACGCGCCGCATTCTCCACAAGAAGAACGAGATCTCATTTCGACGCTGTGTGGAGCTCGTCCACAAATTGCCTTTCCGCGGCAAACCACTACGGTGCTCGGCAGTAAGACATACACCTGCGGCAGATATGCTCCCGTGATGTGGCCACCGGATCGCTGTTTCGCGCCTCATGTGTCTGCGGCACCTGCCGCAGCATCGCTCGGCTTCTGGTCACCGCGCAATATCATCTGCACGAAGGAACTCATCACCCGGCATGCGGAAGTCGAAAGCCATGGAAATTGGCTGGCGCGTGGCTTATGTTTGGAGATTGTTCACTGCAGACACATCGAGGGCTCAACGAGTCCGGGATGAAGTTAAGAAAGAAATTCCAGTGCTCATTTCGGGCACGAACTTAAGTGCAAGCCGCTGTTTAACGGGGTACTACGTTTCTCTTTTGAGTGCCCAAGTTACACTGGTGTTCCCATTCGAAGATGATCGCTCCGATTCAAATTGAGGCTTACGCTAATAGTTCTCGCTGAACTGATAACGTAGTTTGAGGCTTCAGATATATGCTATCCTAGCTCAAGCAATAAAGGAAGCCTGAAACGAAAACATTTAGGTGTGTACTTTCTTCCCTTATCTAGTCGCTGTACCTTATCGAATCCCTTTATCTACATATATCCAATTGCTAAGCGATCGCCGCAGAAGATCTTGGTCGATAGACCACGGTACGAATAATTCGTAAAAATAGTTATAGCTGCCAGATCCGGTTTCATTTGCGAGAATACCAATGCGCGCAGTCATGTTAGTGCGGCCGCCCTGGGAAACACTTTTGCAGGTCCCATGCTATCATAAACCACTGATGCGCCACGACAAGTCTTAAAGGCCAATGGATCAACGAACTGACTAAGAATACGACACCCAGTAACACCAACACGGCTTTCTGAACGTTGTAAAAGTTACCAGATGTCACGGTGAAGAAGCAGTCAAAAGCACAGATGTGCTAAATGTAGTGTCGGCTACTGTAGTAGTACTCTAGTAAGGAAACTCATGAAAATAAGAAAAAAGTTTTATGGATTGGAATTACGGATTACAATAGGGCCGACGGAACAATAATTATTGATTATTGGGGAATCTCCATGACACCGTAAGTCATGATGTTGCACATTCATGCAACATCTTCACAAAAATATAAAATTTTGTACTGAACATTTCGTTCTCACAAAGATAATTAATAAGTGTCGAATGAACCCTTCTATGCTCGAGCTATTATCGCGATGAAAATAAAAATGAACGCTTTATAAAGTATCACAAAGCGGCTACACCACAGTTTAGTGAACAGAAATATAATCCACTAACAAAAGTAAGACATTTATAAAACAATTTCTTTACTAAGACATCGGCACAGTTTATAACGACTGACAGCCAATACCGGCGTCAGATAAGTAAAACATATGAAGAGATATATAAAATGAGTTTAATAACTGAACTACAAAAGAGTCAGGTAAAATCAGAGATTTTGAAATAGTATTTTCGGAGAAGGATGAATACAACTCTCCCCGTTTAACGATGGTTCCAGGGAAACCACCCACTACTAAATACCCGCGAAGGTTTCAGTGACATGCTACTTAATTTCAATGCTAAGAAGTCCTAGAGACCTGATTATATTGAAAACGTCTCGCTTAGACGTTACGCCGCGCTAGTTTCGGGCTTTCTGACCGATATCCTTAGTTTATCGATAGCTACAAGCGACACATCAAGTGATTCGCGCAGTGCACGTGTTACTGCAATCCAGAAAGGAGGTGACTGGCTTTCTGCAAATAATTATCGCCCTGTGTTATTAAGAACTCGTTTTTTTTTTTTTCAAGCATTTCAAACACGCGGTTACATGTTACATAAAAGTTTTTAGCAGATCGTAAAGCACTGTCACCTTATCAACATGTCTTCAAAATAGCTCTGCCTACGATTATACGAATGGATTCAACTGTTCATCAGTTCTCAGTTGTGCTATATGTTTCCGGTCAATTACGCACTTTCGTTTCCGATTTTTCGAAGGCCTTCGACAATCTGGTCAGTGGTAAACAGCTGTATTATTCTGAAAGAATCGGACTGCCTTCTTTTATTGTTTAGTGAGTCGGGGTATATCTCCGCAACAAAAGGAAATTTATGGAAATTAAAAGTTGTTCACCTCTTACGCTTCCTGTTACCTCCCGATTACCACAGGATTTATCTATGCTAATCACATAGCAGAGACGGTCTGCGGTGATGAATTAATCTACTTATGATCGCTTTGTATTCAAAGAAATGTCAGCTGCTAAGGACTATATCTTACTACAAACCGGTATTCTTGCAATTGAACAATGGTGTAATTGTTTGAGGGACCGGGTTGATAATGAGCAAAAGAATATACCACTTCTGAGCGCAACCAGGAAAAAGTCAATTAGTGCCTCTATATATTCGCTTCAAAGAAGTCCTGTCTTTGTTGAGAAGTTTCATTAACAAGCAATCTCATCCACTCAGAACATTTGCCAGATATTTGTGTTGCCGCCCCTGCTGTTATGGTTCCTCAAAAAGAAACTGAAAAAAAAAAATGCACAAGTTAGTACGAAGGCGTTCGCTTGTAATGCCCACGTCACGTCAACATTAGTATATGTCTATGTTGCACTGCACACCTATTATTAAAAAGATATTATTCAGCTTCGAAAGGTTCGGAGAAAGGCAGACTTATTTTCGGAACATATAAACGCCTAGATTCTCCTTCAGATTTATTGAGGCTAAACAATATATCGACGCTGGAAGTGCGGAGAAATGTCAACTGGATTACATATCTTTATAACATGCCAAGACAAGAAATTGTGAATATTTTCTAGGAAATAAATATTAAACGCTCTTTTTAAAGCATTATTTAACTCCACGATAATAATCATTATGGCGTCATATCCTTCCTCAGCGGGCTTCTAGTTTTTGCTATTGGGTTTCAAAAACGTGCACCAACGGTTTTCTATGACAGCCTTAATTACTTGCTGTGGGCGCGGAACGAACTTCAGAAATAAAATTTGCGGCGCATTGAAAGTTCTAACCGTCTCCACCAATATGTTAACAAAATTGTCTTACGGTATTCCCCCGTTGGCGCACAGTTATGTTCAAAAACGCAGCCCATTCGGTTCCATTAGAGGCTTAGATCATTCCCATCAACGTGTGCATAACAGCATCTTATCACACTTTAGCCTCACAATTAAAGGGTATCCTCCTGGCCTTGCTTTCCAAAAAAATGAATTAATTCATCAGGAATTTTGTTTAATGTCTTAGTACGAAGACAACGCGAAATAATAATGAACATCGTTTAACCCCAATTTTCGTTGGAAATAAATTCTATTGAAATGCGGTCACAGAATGTAATTTTTTTGCCCTAAAACGTCCTTACAGCTAATGATTTGTTCAAAAAATTGCGCTGCTGTAATTTACATGCTTATTTCACTGCGTTGTTTCACAAGAGTTGTGTTTCATGCAACTGAGATTTGTTGTTGTTATTTAAGGCATCATAACCCTTAATAATTATATTATATGCCCTACCTTTTATTCTGAATTGCGTTGTATACTGCGTTTATTTCTCGCGTTGTAAGCTAAAATTTTCTTCTTTGTCTTTTATGTAGCACCTTTCGCATAGGCCAGGACATTGGCTTGCGGTATACATAAATAAATAAACAAGAAGACTGGCACCATATTTTTGTGTACTTGTGCTCAAATTCTTAGCAACGACCTTTACTTAAGCACGACTAAGCCTACAAGGGAGTAAAAAGGGAGTAGCATATCCTCTAGCGCACTCCCTTGTATGGGGTATGGTATTCTCTCCAAGCCATCAGGTATATTTTCACCACTAACTATACGGAATGCTATACGTTGGTAACAGAAGCACATTCCCTTCTTAAGTAATAATTTTTATTTCTCAATGAAAGGAGGTTTTTAACCACTGCACCAGAAGTTTTGCATCAACATATAGGGGACACAGAAACCTGATCTAAAATCTTCCTAACTGCTATAAATTTGTATATTTTAAACTGCAAATTGGCTTCCGTATGTCTAGTGATGAAAATCTGCCTCAGGGCTCGGGCAGCAGGCTCTGAATTTAATGGTGAGTGCGCAAGAGGACAAGCTACTCCCTTTGTACTCCCTTTTTACTCCTTTATAGGCTTATACGTGGTTATGGTGCGTAAGTGCTCTGTGTACCTATGCTGGGATGCAAATCATGAAAATTATAAACGAACTGCAAGTCAGTGACTACTTCATGACATAGTACTTTTGAAAGTCATCTTAAACTCGAATTTTTTCGAATAAACTCTTTCAATATTGAGCATTGCGCTAGGACGCCTGACAAACTCGGAAGCTGAGAAAACAAAATTCGAATGTTATTCCATAAGTTTATTAATAAATCCTTTCTGATAACCGCTTGCAAACTATTCCTTGCAGCCTGCGCTTCCTGGCGTTATAGGGTGTAACTGGGTTGAGATTTTTGCCACCGTTATGGTTGCAACCAGAATTGTATCCCGACATTTTGGTCGCGCCAGGGACCTAATCTTCTGTGACCACGCATTTCGCACACATCGTAAACATTTCCTGAAATATCAGCATGCCACCCATAAAGGAAGTTGAGGCTGAAACCAAAGTGCAAGCACGTGTCAAACACGGCCCGGTTATTCATTCGTGTCGGAAAATCACTTCGCTTTCATGTAGTTTGCCCCCAAGCAGTATACAACCGGGGAAAAACAATGGGCTTGCCGGCTTTCCGGAACATGCCAGTCAGGAAAGCCAAAGGGAAAGACAGCAGCCAATATAGCATGCCCCACTTGAGTGAGGCAAGGCGTGAAAATGCCGGCGCATACCCGGGTTTAATTCCCCACCTTCTGTAAGCTGAACGCGAGATCAACAAGCAGCACATCGCGATAGTTTAGTGAAACAGTGAAACTATATATATATATATATATATATATATCTGTGTCTGTGAAAACATAGATAAGGAATGAATAAAATCAGAAAACCGTTCCCGAAGGCACGAACATAGTTCTACGTAACGAGCCGTGCATGGGCTGCTGACGGCTTTCGCCAACAACACGACTGCGCTGGCGGCGCCTCCACACGTCCCGACAGATGTTCCTAGCTTGATATGAAACTACCCTCGGGGGACGAATGCACGGCCTGCTCGCCATTTGGCTCGGCTTTGCTTGGCTCGTCTTCATGCGTGCTCGCTTCTGGATTCTTTCCTTCGGCTTTCGCCGGGTACAGGTTCTCGGCATGGTCACCCTGAGGCAACGATTGCTCGTTCGGTAAGCGCTGTGTATGTAAGAGAGAGCAAAGGAGGGGAGAGAGAGAGCCAAGGGGATTAGGCTGCGAAGTCGTGCGCTCGCCAGCAATACAGGCGACGGCGATTAATTGTTGGTGGATGGAAATCCAGCGCAGTGTGTATGGGACCCTTCCCAGAGTATTGCGAAACATCGCCTGCCACACTATTCTTTGAAGGCAACATCAAAACGCCTATCGCCTGAAGAAATGTAACTTTAGACTTTGGGTAATGCGTTACTACCCCTAAGACGTGACCATTAAGAGCGCTTGGGGTAATTTTCTTGCCACCTGGAGAAACCAAACGTACGTGAAAGTATTTGTAGAAGACTTTTCTTTTGTACCCCTTGGCCATCAAAGTAAGTGTCGAATCTGCAGCCTCATGATCAGTGGCAGATTTCACCTGCGCCTTTGAGCAACAACTGCGAATATTTGACAAAAGTTTGCTTGATCAAAGCTGCCTAAAACTAAGATGAAGTGCAAGTTAACTAATGTATCACAAGGGGGAACTGAGCGATATAAATACAGCTGGTGATTCGATAATGATGGAGCCCCTTTGCTGACATCGGGTTTCCAACAGCGAAACTGGTGTTGGCTTTTGTTGTACATGTAACTTTTTGCTCTCCTGCACGCATATTGTCGAGTCCTTAACTCAAGCCTCATTTCATGAAGAAACCGCAGGTTATTAACTTGGAGGGACTATCAGTCAGATGATAGAGGAAGCAATGAGCTGATCAATGGACATGCTTACACTAAAAAAAAAAAGAAGGCTTGTACAGAGACCTCAACTGGCACAAGTTAAGCACAAGAGCGGAGAATTCCTCAGTAATTAATCATTGGCTAATGGCATTGCCTTGTCAAAAACAATGATCAATGACCCAGAAGAACAGCGGGTCTGAAAAGTAATATGCAGGAAACTAAAGCAATGTTCGACAGGGTACGACACCTTTCGACACATAGCGAGCTGCTGGAAGGGAAAAGAGAATGCATAAACTTAGCACGACTAAAGTGATTTCTGATCCGGATAACGGTAGTTAAATTTCTATAAGGATTCGATTAGGTTGTAGCGCTCTTGGCAAACACTCTCAAATCATGAATTTCAGTCTACCGGCATACTTCCAGAGTAAAGTATATAACAGATATATTTTATTATTTATCGGTGCTCACCTATCGAATGGAAAAGTACAGGCTAACGAAAAAATTCGACTTGAATTGAGAACCACACCGAGAGCAAGGTAAGGTAAGGTAATTTAAGGTAAGATAAAGTGGGGTAAGGTAAGGTAAAGTAAGGTAAGGTAAGGTAAGGTAAGGTAAGGTAAGGTAAGGTAAGGTAGGGTAAGGTAAGTAATTATAACGGTATAACGTAAGAGACAGGAAGTGAGCAGAGGATCCAGAGAACAAACGAAAGTTACTGAAATTCTAGTAAAAATCAAGAAGAATAAATGGGAATGGCCAGTACGTGTATAGTACAAAGGCAAGATAGCCGATGGTGGCTAACATTAACTAGAACGCAAGTGTAGCAAGGGGCAGCAGAAAACCATGTGGTCGGATTGGGTTAAGAATTCTGCAGGCCAATGCGGAGGATATTAGAGAGACATTTGCCCTGAAATGGGTGTAGTCAGAATGATGATGATGATGATGGGGGGGGGGTAGTGATGGTGATATCACGCTATAAAGTTGAGCTAAAGTGTTCCTCTAATTCGTTTTCAATGCGCGTTCCCCTGCTGAGTAGTACAACAGATACTTAAGAATAATTTAATCCCCCAATTCACTTTTTGTGAGAGGCTGTTGCCTTCCAAAGTACTTCTGATGAATGTGGTCTCTTTTAGATCTTACCACTCACATAAATGTTCACTTTTATTCCCAAAACGTAAATTCTATTTCCTTGACCATGGTTCTCTGCGCTCGGCCTCGGCAACTGGTCTAAATATAGCAGCGCGACATCGTGCAGCTCAGTGACAGCAATGTCCAAAATGAAAAAGAAAAGTCTGGTGCATCGCGTAAATTTGTCAGTGTTTTCTGATATTTCTTCAATATCTGCCCGCTACTGTCTTTCATTCCTCTTTTTTCCTTTTATTTGTTATGTGTGGATGGGAGGGGATAGCCGTGTATAAGCGTTGATGGTCCCCTAAACGAGTCATTTCTTTCTATAGATCCGGTTTGTGCGCCGAGCGGCACGTCGTTGTAGGCGATCTTCATTTTCTTCGGCGCTTTTAACTCCCTCATACTCGGTGGAATAACGTCCCGAGATAAACTTGGTCGATAGTTTTATCACCAGCTGCCAGTGCTAGGGAAAAAAGAAATTCGCGACTGAAAATAAACTGGTTTATGGTTAATAGGGCTTAACGTCCCAAAGCGATGCTATGAGGGACGACGTAGTAGAGGGTGCTGTAAGTTTGGACCAGTTGGGGTTATTTAACGTACTCTGACATCGCACAATGCACGGCCACTTTCTTTTAGTCTGTCGCGAAAGGCTGTCACCGCAGCCGGGATTGAAACTGCACCCTTGAGTTGAAGCCTCGCCATATGCAATAAGCCACCAAGGTAGGGTCGGTATGAAACCAAACGTTCACTCTTCCATATTGTCACGTGGTGGTGGCAAGGCCTATGACAACAAATAGTCTGGGGGTGCACTGAAGGAACTCTTTATTGGGCTGACTTGCACCCGCAAAATAACTAAGCAATCGGCGGCGGCGATAGCAACAATCGTGCTCGGCGGTCGTCGAACTAAGAATGCAGTTTCACTCGTCAGCGCTCAATTTAAAGGCGTTGAAGAAAGATCCAGATAAAACCGCAAACAGTGACTAGCATACCCTGGAATCTTTCAAGATACATCTCGAATCATCTGCCGCAAAGGAGGAACTGATAAAGCCGCGTCTTTCGACAACGAACATGAACAATCAAAGAATACAGAATTGATCCATGCGTACAAATCAGAGTGATAAGGCCGCATGCTGGCGGCTGCCGAAAAAACAAAAAACAAGTAGACATTTGAAAAGTTCGTGGCATTATTATATCCCTTAACATAACTATGGTGCTCTGCGTACTTCTATATCAACTATTATCGTAACAACGAAAATGGTTATTGAAACTTGAACCTTTTTGCAAACAAAATGTAACCGCTTAGCAGTCAATTCTTGTAGTGAAGTTACATAATCGACTACAGTAGCAAAACAGACATTTGAAGCTAGTTGGTACATCTTCGAAAACGTTACCAGCGCTGCGACAGAAAACGGATGAGAAGAGAAGGAAAGAAGCGCTTGTCCTTGCCTCTCGTCTTTGTCCCCTGTCGTAGCACTGGCAAAGTTTTCGATTAGTCGACTATATAATCAACGAAATCGCTCCAGGCAGCACTTAAGTATTGATTCTTTTTCATTTCTCGTTTGACCGCTGACGAAAATTGCTTAAGCATTCCACAAAATTTTAAATGCAAGTTGTAGTGTCGCTGCAGTTCTTAGAAAGCTGAGACAACCTTCGTTCAGGAACGCCCGTGTATCTTGGAGCTAACACGACGACAAACCTGAGGCCTAACAGCTAGCGAACTTCCCAAAACTTACGGCTATTTGCAATATCAAACTAAAAGGGTGACGTTCACTGATACTTCGCAGATGATTTTCGATCCCGTGAAATCACGATTTTCTGTTGCACCGATGTGTACACGATAAAACAAAATGGCAATCAAGGGGCATTGTGATGAACGTCCCGATCAAGGAGTCCGCTGAATAGGCCCTATAAGCCAGGCATCCGTGGGGCACATTTTCCAATTTGCGCGCAAATAGAAGCTCTAAAAATACAGTTTAAATATTTCTCTGTATTCCTCATAAAAACAGGTTCGTCTGAAGCGTAATGTGCCGATATGTGCAAAATATGTGCGTTGGCCTTGTGGCGGCTAGAAAGAGAGGCAGGAACATAATCGATACAAATCACTTACACAAAAAGAGGCAAAAGAGCAGAGACGGAGCAAATAAATGAACGAAGAATCTCAATGCGTCGACGGGTCATAAAAAAATGTCATTTTCATAAAGCCTGTTGTATTCGCGCTTTAGTCTGTGCGTGAGTTTGTGCGTCTTATTTTTTGGATTAGAGTTGTTTGCCCCCCCCCCCCCCCCCCCTCGTCCTCTCTCTGCTTTTCTACTTTGATATGTCATCTCTTTTGTTGGGGACTACAGTTAGATGACTTCCGTGTGTTTCCGTTTTATTGCCTGCTTACGACCAAGCCGTTTACGGCGTCCATTGCTGATCAAGCTATTACAGGGGGATGGTGTGAAAACAAGCACACGGAAAATTGGACAGGCGTACAAAGCATCATACAGGCGAGCAGTGGTCAGACGGAGGCGTTAACGCGTGTGTGCTTATAAGCTTGCCTTCTGTGCTGCTACCGTTCTGCGAACGGCGGAACCAGACGCGCTTTCTGATTAAGGTTTCTGCCATTTCTGCCAAGGTACGTACTGGTAAGCTGCGTCCAACGATCTTACTTCGCGGTTTAGCAATTTTGCTGTTGTATTTCAGTAGCAGCCTCTTTCTTTATTTCTTGTTAAGAGTGGGGAAGGGCTGATGGAGTGAGGTCTGGCCATCAAAGCAGCCGTTCACGATTATGAAAGCAATTTGCAATTTAGGCATTTTTTGTATCAAGGACGTCTTCACAATGTCGTAAGCACAGAGAAAGTCGCGCCTTTTACTTTTTTAATAGAGGCATCTAAAAAACGAAGACCACATGAGTGCCAGCCTCAGAAGAGTTCTACTACTATTCGGTATTCATTTCA
Organism: Amblyomma maculatum; assembly: GCA_023969395.1. Taxonomy (NCBI): domain Eukaryota; kingdom Metazoa; phylum Arthropoda; class Arachnida; order Ixodida; family Ixodidae; genus Amblyomma; species Amblyomma maculatum. Next base: position 130,920 of record JAJIZL010020279.1, on the reverse strand, counting down.
TGCTATTGTTGTTTAGACGAGCAATATGTCAGATACGAGCTTGTATTGGTCGATTACATCCTCATATTTGCGATAGCGGCGCCTTGTTAGTCTGGTACGAGATTATATGGAGGGGAGAGGGGGGGGGGGGCGAGAACGTTCATGTATTTCCTATGCAGACGTCCTGAAATGCTGATCGATTATAGTGTGTAGCAACCTAAAAAGAAACGGAATGAAGGTATACAAAAAAACAGAACTTACCTATGTGTCAGATGATCTAACGGTACGTAAATAAATGTTGCAGTAATATGTACTCAGTTTTATAGCGCCCTTAATGAGTACCTTGTAATATTATTTGATTAGATACCTCCTTTGATGAACAACTAACGACCAGATCATATGGCTTCGCCGTTCAGGGGGTCTGTAAAAGGCCTGTGAAGGCTGCTTATTTACATACGGCAGTATAAACGACATAGGCCTTGAAGTGTTACCTCCCGACAAGAAATCTAACAGCCTATTAAATGAAGGTCCTAATCGATTACGTGCTTAGCGACAAAAATGCGTAATCTGCCTAATAATAAATGCAGAAAATAGAAATAATATATGACGAGTTATATTCGCTAGATTTCTTATTAGGCTGTAATTTCCTGTCATTTGTCGATAACAGCATTAGGATAACAGCTCTGCTATTAACATTTGTGATGGGTGAGGTGTGGATACTTGCTGCCTGTTCTCGAAAACGCATGGAGTGGAGGAAGCAGTCGCTCCTCAACTTCAGGGCCAATTCGGATTCATGAATGCTTCTCAGCGTTTCATGCTTCTCATCGTTTCCTCCGACAAGGTCTCCTCGAGAAACCTTCCTCCCCTCGAAGGAGCGCAAATAGTGTATGGCCACCAGATTAAGGCCAAAATTTGGACTGAAAACTTCGTGTATGCGGCAATGTGTATCACGATCTCTTTTTCATGCCGAGTTTTAACAACCTTCGCAAGCAACCTCGACGTTTACCGCCTCGTATAACTTGTTTTGTGGGCTGCATTAAAAAAGCGGCTGGGGAAAATGGCCGAAAGTGCTTTTACATCTGGCAACAGTCGTTGCTGGTGACGTAGTGTTTACGTATAATGTGACGTAGACTTTGAGAAATGGTGTGAATACTTGGGCTTATTCAGATTTGGTGTGAAATCTCTGCTACGCTCGCCCTTTGCCTTCGGAGGGCTCTGGGTGGAGCGATGAAAAATGTGTGCAGTTTCGTTGCGCATTGGAACGAATGCGCATTGAATTCGACTCTTCAGAAGCAAATGCCGGTTGCGGTTTCCAAACAAGTTGGGAATCGTAATTGAAAACGTGTTGGAAAAGAAAAGCTATGTCCTTCGCTGATAGCGACTATTCCTCTGTTGAACGAACAAACAAACGTGCTCTCTCGACAGCGCCGCTCTTCCGCGCTCTTCGTCAAAAATATATGGCCCAAGGGTTTCGCTTCTAAGCCCTGTAACGCGGCTCCTGGTAGCAGTACTGGATTATGAATGTAAGCTAGAGCAGAATAAGGATGAGTTTTCTCATCTGTGACATTTGGAACGCCAGAGTTGCGATACGAGCCCCGTTGCGGGGCTTAGAAGAAAAACCACTGGGTCATATACTTTTGATCAAGACTGTACGTACCCTAAGGCGACGGGCAAGGTGCCCTGGTCCAGAGAGCTCGGGTAGCGCCGGCGGCCAATGGCGTCCCGGAATAGGGTCCGCCACCCAGCGTCACAGCCTACGCAACTCCCTTTCAAAAATCATTTCAGTGTAAATAAATGTTTTCCCCCTCATCTTCCATTGATGCGTGAGGTGCAGCACAGATGTCCGCACATCTAGATCCACCACGCCTTCGGTGACCCTCAGCTTACTCTATGGAACACGCCGATCCCCACAAGTTCGCCGCCGTCTGCGGAAGCCATCGCGCAGGGTGTGCTCACCATTACCCGTCAAATGCGCGCATCAGCACTTGGTAGGCTCTGAGACGTTTTTCAGTTATCCAGGGACAACTTGATACGTTCCCGCGCCACAGAAGCGTAATACGATGATGAACTGCAGCACCGGTGTCGGGGGTTGATCACGGTTATCCATGCTGGGGGTCAGCGGCAGGGACGGCAGGAGGCTAGCCACGGCCGCACTTAATACGATAACGTACCAGTAGTTTCAGGTTCCTGTCACTCATTTGATTCTCTGGAAAAAGATTCTTGTTGTATCCACTTTCGAGAAAATCTAGGTATAGCGGTAGATTGAAACCCACATATAGAGTGAACGATACGACGTCCGCCAGGTTGCGTCGTTGCCGACTCGAGATTCTCGAAAAAACTCGTTTTCTCCACCACTGGAGTAGCGACTCGAGTGAACATTGGTTTCTGAAACGAAAACAAAAAGGCCCCGAAGGCCGCTTGGAGTAGGCGTTCGACTGAACGTGTGTTTATAAATGCAGTGGTAAGCGATACTGAGTTTTCAACTTGACGCGCCTAGCTCCCATTTCGGAGCACAAAATCATTCGTGACGCACCAGGTACCACCACTGTACAATCGGAGACCAGCTGGTCATGAGGTACGCACGTGCCCCTGGAAGCTGCACTCTTCTCGAGGCTACTTCCGCATGCATCCTGGAGCAGGCAACCTTACCGACGAAGTCGGCTGTGCGATCACCGAGACGAAACGTGTTCTTTGACGCTTCGGCGACCTCACGGTGGAACCTTCTGCGCGACATTCTGCCGATAAGGACGCGCGCGTTTCGACATGTCCTCGGCGCATCGTGACTGGACAGTTTCAATTAGTACCCATCGAATCACCAGTCCGCACGAGATCTAGCTATTAATTCTCCACAATATCTGTTGCTTTTAACATCGAGGCATACTCACCACCATCACCCTAACTCGCTCACGCCGTATTTCGCACAAACATATTTATTCATTCACAGTTTTCATTTCTTCGTCACATTGTAACCGACTGGAATGATTCCTTATTGCCTTTCGCCACACTTTGATGTTTATTATTGTTTCGTTTGCCATGTAACCCACCCTGCTTGGACCTGTACAAGGTTTGCAGTATTGAATAGAGGAGAAGGAGAAGAAGAAGAAGAAGAAGAAGAAGAAGAAGAAGAAGAAGAAGAAGAAGAAGAAGAAGAAGAAGAAGAAGAAGAAGAAGAAGAAGAAGATGAAGAAGAAGAAGAAGAAGAAGAAGAAGAAGAAGAAGAAGAAGAAG
>JAJIZL010020279.1:95138-108608 GCA_023969395.1 Amblyomma maculatum | reverse complement strand
TGTGTGTGTGTGTGTGTGTGTGTGTGTGTGTGCGTGCGTGCGTGCGTGCGTGCGTGCGCGCGCGCGCTATACCAACAGCATGCTTGGTGAGGTGGCAACTGTGGGCATCTTTTTATGCAGAAAAAAATAGATTTGCGCCAAACACACCTGACGACTTATAATATGACCGCAGTACGTCATCGTTGGCGTCGAGCTCTCAGATCTTGATGAAACGTACTCATCAGGGAAATATTCTTATTTATGCGGCAATACTCCATTCTCATTGGTAAGAGCATGATCAAAATATCCAAATGTGATCATGCCACTGGGTCATCAAACGGGACGTCATATCCCCAGGCAGATATGTCGTGACACAGCATATGTTCTTAAAGGTTAAGGGGTGACCATGTGATCATATAGGGATGACGTAACTGGGAGCACGCGTCATCAAACGCCGAGCATTGCCGTTCAGTTAAATTATAACTGGTGGGAACGATCTCGGGCCATCCTGGCTCAGCGACGTGATGGTGCAACTTCATTGTTACTGCTTGGTCTTGTTACTGCTTGGTCCTTGGTGAAAGGCGAACATGCAGCGGTTCTTCCTTTTTTTCTCTCTCTCCCTCCGTTGTGTTGATGGCTCTCTGCCATATCCACAACAAAGCAACGGACGATTGCAGACAGCAACCGTCTTTCGCTCAGGGCTATTCATACGCACAGACCTGATGCAAGGCGTGATCCGCATGCTGTTGTGGCGGTGGTGCTGTTGGCAAAGCAAAAGTACACCCGAGAGAATTTCATACCCTGCCATCTTCTCAACTTTGCGAACCCCTTTCGGTGTAAAACGACCAGCTACCGTCTGACTGAAGAGCGAGAAATAAAAAATAAAACTCTTTCGAAATCGCGGATTTGCATTTCAGCGCCTATTCGCATCCCGTGATGCAACTGAAGCCCCGAAACTGAGCCCTGAGCGTTCGCATGTTGCAGCTTGTCTTTGTCGGACGTGCACTATACGGTGTCCTGTATAGCTCTACTTGAAGCAGAACTTATGGGCAGGCGCTTGAAAAAGGAAGCAAATAACGCTGGAAAAAGGAGTGTTTTCTTTGTAAAAGAGGTCGAAAGTATAACCCTTTTTCCTTCGGTGTTTTCATCGAAGGTGTAACTTGCGATGTAGATGCCACCTCGCCAACGAGGATAGTAGGCGACCATCGCTCAACGACCAATGCAATTCTCTGCGTAAAGCGTCGCTGCCTTCGACCTTTTCGCTCAGGAGTGGAAAGGGCGTTAAGCGAAATAGGAAATACAGTAAGCAAGAAATGAACAGCGAGCGCTATGAATACAGTCTACAGAGATCACATTTCCATATTGTATTCCCCATGACAAAACGACTGATACGAATCCCGAGAGGCTATTGATGATGCAGAAAGGGTATCTGCTTCCGACCGTAGAGGCCGTATCCCCTGGGGAGACTGACCTATCAACTCGACAAAGCATGCAAAAATGTCTGCAACTGTAAAAATAAAATATTTAACGGGCGATGCAAATGTCTAGGATTCTGCCTTTTTTCCTGACGTCTGGACACAAAAACAGGGAATGCTAGGAGCTCCGGGGGATCCTGAAGAGCTATTCGCTCTATCGCGGGCACTTTGCTGTCAAGAAAGTACGCTTGAGTCGGCTGAGCCTGCAAAACAGAAGGGGGACTTTTCCTTCAATTTCCTAACATTGTATACCTTGAAATGTTTTTAAAAAACTAGCTAACAAACCACAATAACAAAGAATTTCATAAACTTTCTTATTCCCTTAGGATGCGCATATTATGATGCATTCCACAGTCCGGAGTCCTTAGTCTCCTGTACGTCGGCGTCGGCTGATGATGGGCATAGCCATAATTTGGCACTCTCGTCGTTTCTTGTTTCATCCTCTTTCGCAACCACGGATATGGTAAATCAAATAGTCCCATTCGAAGCGTTACCCTTATATTTCAATTATTATAGTTATAATAATAAGGATACACAGTTATAATTAATAATGATGGGCATCCTGTTTGCTCTGTTTGCCTGTGATCAAGAGCTACATCGATTATTGATTACCGCGTATTACGGACCGGTGCTCTGCACGGTGCAAAGCCACTTAGACGGTGCATAACCGTAGATGGTACATGTGAAAGTGATAACTTGCTTACATGGCGAGCATACAGGCAGATTACGTGGATGTTTTTTCTTTCTTTTAATGTGAAGCAAAAGCAGCCAGTGAAAAATTCGAGAACACTTTGGCGACCAAAGTGACGAAAGGCGACAGCCTGAGTGCTGCATTCTGCTACGCGATTGTTGCGCATGTAGCAATGAATGCTGCTACGAGTAAGGGCAAGCGACTACTCTTTCACATTCTACGAGTGCATTTATTCCCTGAATTCTGTTTGGCAGCGACGAGATCGAGCTCCTTGTATCTTCGCAGTTATTCTACGTTTACTGTTATGTGGCTGATTTTACCGGGTGGGCGGCAATAGTTAGTCATTATTTATTAATTACGGAACTGTTAGTAATTAGTTGCTATTAAATAATTAGTCATTGATTTCAATAATAATGAGTAATTATGAACTAAACAGCCATTAACTAGTAATTCGTAATCAAATATTATTTAGTCATTAACTAGTAATTGATCATTCATTGGTATATGGCCATATAAGGCACGCATTCGTGCATACTGTGGTGGTGCTCTGTGATTGGTCAAAGCCTCCATGACATCATCCCGTCTCGACCAATCAGAGCCGCCGCAAAAGCGCAACACTTTTGCTGACGACAACGATGAGGCAATAAGGGCTTTCACCTTAAAATAAAGTAGTAGCCACAGATTACAATCAAGTTAATGCTACGATAAAGACGCAGTAATTTCTACCTACTGCGTGCAAGTTAAGCATTCAGATGTGCTTGAGATTTAGCACACGCGTCGTGCTATCGCTTTCATTTTATTTTGGACGCTTTATTATTTTTTTTTTTTTCAGTATGAGTTGCGTCAATCCTGTCACGGTTTTGTAAGCTTCCGGTCCTCCATTGCGCCTCTGGTGTCGTCATCTGGCGTACGCAATAAAAAGCAGTAAATCTTTTCGTGTACACATTGTACTTTACTCGTTATTTCAGAACGTCAAAGGGACGTGGAGACACAGTACTTTACCGAGGCAGGCCCAGTGAGACCAGCGAAGGCTTGGGACCAGAGTGTTTTGGTCAAACATCGAAAGGCCCGTCCCATGGAGACCGAAAAAAAATATGAGAGAGAAAACACTGTGTACGGAGAAAGAAGCGAGCCTAGTAGAAGCGCTCGCAATGACGTGGATGGCCTGAGCGGTTTCCTGCGCTCCGCGTCTGTAGAGACCTCGCAAACAGGCCGCGTCCAAGTAGTTCGATTTCTACTCTGCGAACGTTCGGTACGTCCCGATCTAGCCTGAGAGTCCGCCCACGGGACCTTCACTCCGTATACGTCAGGGAACAGTGACGGCATTGCTCCTGGGGTGCTCCAATTTCTCTCTTTTTTTTTTTTCAGCAGTCTTTCTTCTTTAGATCATATTCTTCTTTTGAGCTGTTTGGCTTGTCTCATGGATATTCTGTAAGAGGGGAAAGCTTATTGCGTTCAGCGGCTGCCGGAAGTCCATCAATCCTCGACTTCCGCACTAACGGCAGGAGTGAAACGCAATCCGCTTCCGCCTTGGAGGGAACACTGGGGAGAGGTCCGAGCGAGGGCCGGGCTACGGCGGTCGATGAGCAAAAGCTCTGCAGGGGCAGCAACGTGACAATCGACGATCCCCGGGCACTTCTTTTATATTCACTCCGAAATGAATAGGCTCATCGTGCGCCTTTAGTGCGGCTGCGCGTTACGCAACGTTCATTTGCTCATCCTTGCAGTTCGTCACGTTTGTTCATTCTTCGTTACTTCGTTCATGCACCATCCTTTTTAGGTGCTCCCTGTGTGTTCACATTTGAAGATATTTGCAAGTATTTGTGCGCTTTTTGTTCGCTTATCTATTTGACTTTCGCCTATATATACGTTATCTTCCTCGTCTTTTTATTCGTTGTGCTTGAAATGATAAATGTGTTAGTGACTCCGCCAACAATACATTCCCTTAGTCATTTATTTTTATTAATTCCTTCATGCAATCTCTCTGTGGGTCAACAAGAGGTGCTACCTTCTATTTATTAAATGAATAAGCTATTTATTCTGTATTATTTACCAATACCGCATCGTAAAAACTTGTTCCACTTTCGTTCTTCTCTATAATTATTCATTCCAAGCTTTACCTAGTCCCTCCATCTAAAAGAAATACTAGAACTAAATATTCACAGCATTTAGTAGAGTATAAGTTTCATACTGACACCTTTCGTTATTCATTTTTTCTGCAAGCAATTAGGGAATGGGACATATTTACCTGAGGATGTTGTTGGCTCTGAATCTCTGCAAATCTTTCTTTCTAACCTGCCGTAATCATTTTTTCCCCGAACATGATAATCTAGCATTTGAGTACTACAATTGTTAAGAAATATTACTTCACCTGCACTCATGTTGCATTGCATATTACCCTACAGACTTTGACATTACCGCGCATGATGTCTACTCAATTTTCAACGTTATTCCATAGTCTTTGTATAACTTGTGACGTGTTACTAATTACCTATCATGATGTACCCCAATTCTACAACAGCCTCGACAGAGGCTAGCAGTATGTTCAAAATAAATTAAATAAATAATAAATAAAAATCTTTATTTTAAGGTTATCGATTCTCTTAGTATATTCTGCAGTTTGCTTTTTCCCGTTTCCCCGCATTTCCCTTTACGAAAGTAATCGCAATACAAAGTAAAAGGTCGTCGTCCACAAACCTCGTTTCTTATCCTGGCAACTCTTCCCAAGCAGTGCTGCTGAAACTCCTCTTGAAATTCTTTACGATGGACTTCTTTCATCGATTTGGTAAACACCAGCAGTTCACCTCTCATCCCGACGTCGACATCCCACAGTTTTCGCCCACGACAAAACGTCTAACACACATCATAGAGCAGCGCCTTTTTTCTCGTGCTGTTTGTAGGCTATGTGTCAGCAAAATGTCAGAACAGTACTGGTTTATCATAGTCACCACTGCACTAACGCAGCACGCCGATTTATCTCCTCAAGAACCTTGAAGCATTGCTCTCTCCATTCCTGCCCACCGGATGAACAGCTTGTGTTGTGAGACGTTTAGATCGCAAGCGTTTTTCACAGGTTAACTCAATACTAAAGCATACCTTTCGTAAGAAAAAACCACTGTTAATGACGTCATAATGGATGTTAACGCCGCTACCGTGACCACTATACGGTTACCTTCCGTGTCACTTCCTTGTGTTCATTCATTTTTGGCGCTTCTTTATTTTATAACCTTAAATATGTAAGCTGGTAAAGGGCCTTTTCTGTTTTAGGACGCATATAAAAAGATAGGGTTGAAAACTATTCAACAGGGGACGGGGAATGGCTTGACACTCCTTGCTATTCCCTTTTATGCATAAATGAGGCGTTGAAGGCACGTGTGGAACCTTAGAACCGATTGAGCAGCTAAATTGAGGTGCCCACATTACTCACAAATGAAACAAAGCCGGTCGCCTCGTTGTTATGTCATCGAGAGGCCTCTAAAAGGGCAGGCACACGTGAGTGAGTTGGAAAGCAATAGCGAAAAAAAAAAAAAAAACTCGTGAGAAACAAGAGCGGAATCACAAACACGAAGCCGTCATACGTCTCTTCCTTTGTCTCCATTTCTTGCATATATTTCTTTTTACCGAATGCGGTATTGGGGAGTTGCTCAAGATATTCCCTCCGTTCCCCAAATCCGCATAGTCTGGACGCTTATCCTTTTTCCATTGCGGTACCAGGCAAATCCTGGAGGGATTACGAGATACTCTCTTCCGTACGCCCGAGTGCGCCACTTTTTTTTTTTGCTCATTCGTGAGGTCTAGAAAGAACGAAAGAAGCTGGACGGCCATTTTAGTCGTCTGCGTGCCGCAAGAAGCGAAGCAGACGACAGAAAAGGGCGCAAGAAATCGCATTACTATCATGCGTTTGCCGCAATGTCATTACTTATGACGTAATAAGTTAATAGTGCGGGAAGCCGCTTCAGTATCTCGCAGCCACTTAGCTTGGTGCAGAAGTGGACTAATAAAATCAGCTGATTACTGTAGTAAGGACGCTGGACAGAGGCAAGCCTGCACCTTTATCTTCGCAGTCGTCTAGCAAAATTAGGTTGTCTCGAGGTTGCAGACGCTCCTGAGCAAGAGCTAGGAAAGGACGTGCGAAAACGTGGATGCACTATCGATGTTGTTCTTTCCACAAAAGAAGCACTCACAAAAAGTCCCTCTCGAGAGCTGTCAGAGTCTCCATTACAACATAGCGTAAGCAGGTTACGAAAGTAGTTATAATGCGGTGTACTTATTCCATGAGTGAAATTGAGAATAACTGAGGTGCAACGCCTCTTGACTTCTGACATTTATACCGTAAAAAAAAGCCCAGTATAATGTCCACTTGTAAAAGTAACAGGTAAATATTATTTCAGCCAAAGCTCGCTTCATAAGCGTTAGTTTTTGCCTAGTTAGTCAACGGATAACTCCCGATGAACAGCAGTGTTTCCTTCTAAGAAAACCGCTTTCTACCCTGCGAATGCTCAACACGAATCTCTAATGACATACATTGATCGCCAAGCAATAATATCGTGTTCCTTGTCGCACTGAACCCGGCTTTGTGTTGTTCAATAAAACCTTGCTCGTAAACAGTCTGCACGTCCTAGCTTTGTTGGGAATTTAAATCAACAACTTTTGGCCTTTTTCATGAGTAAAAAAAATTTGAATAAGGCTGAATGGAGATTCACCCTCACCTCTTTGGTAAATCAACACCGAAAGTAGGCCTAGCTATCACAGTAAGTAGGGCGACAGCCTAAAACTAGACACTCTGACGTCGAAAAAGTGTGTAAGGGAACGTCAAAAGACCCAAGGAAAGGATTTCGATTTCCCCTTCAAACAGTGGACCGGAGCTGAAATCGCTACACATTCGAGAGAGCATGAGAGCCTTCCATCTTGTCCCTGCGCTGACAGGATTCTGCGTATAGGCTTAGAGTGTCTGAGACAAATCCGAACGTATTCCAGGAAAAGTCAAATAAAGAATCCAGTCAGCAAGGACAACAAAAAAATAGAAAATGAGAAGCGGTGACCAGAGTCCATACAAGCCACCAATTCGGGCCATTTTTTTTTTTTTTTACCCTACACCAGCTACACCGGTGTAGCAAATTTCCAATACCTCCAACGGTGTTTTGCTACACTAGTGTAGCTGGTGTAGGTTAAAAAAATGCCCTATCATTTTGTTATTCGCTCATAATCAGAAAAAAAAAAAACGAAAACAACTGCGAAACTGAGTCTCGTATTTCGCAGCGTGCCGCGTCTGCAACTGGCGAGGCAGATGATTTCTGCAGCCCCACGCTGCAGAAACGCAGAGCTCATCGGTAGCCCGTCAAAAAGAAAATGAGGAATAATAAAACTTATAGCGAAGCTTGCAACTTCGCAAACCACCTTGAAACTTCATTCCACACAACGCTTATGCAGGGCTTCCCTTTCCAAATGACACTACCGAGGACATAAGACGGCAGGGCTTCCAAACGGGATGAGGTAAAATGTAGGTATATTATGAGCTACTTATAAGTCTGGACTTGCTTGCGAACAGCTACGAGCGAAGGAGCAACCCACACAAACGCGGCCGAGTCTGGATGCGTTCTTTGCCCAGAGTCGCTGTTGTTACAGTGGTTGTTGTTGTTGATGTTGTGGTTATTCCTGTTAACGCAATTTGCGTTACTGTTAGCCTCGCCAGAAAAATGTCTTATGCCCACTGGCTGGTTTGACCAAGACTCGCCGAAGTAACTGCATAACTCTGAGAAAGAGAAAACATATAAGGTTGAAATAGAAATTGGAATTTTTTAAAGGCCTCTGGGCGTTGGAGAAGACCTTAAAGGCCACAGCATGAATGAACAAAACTGGATGCGGCGACAGCGGGCGTATGAGTTACCCGTGCAATATTACGACCGCATAAAATTGCGCGGCTTCATCTCGAGAAAAAGCGAGCCGTTATATGGAAGGAGGTCAGAACGGTCAGAAGAAAAGCTTGACTGACAGCGAACTGTTGTCGGCCGCTGAATCCAACTTCATAGCGAATGCTCGCCTTACCACTTTATGGTACTTGCAACGTTATTACGCTGCCCATGATTCCACGCTTTAGTGGTGCGTATGCGACGATGCCCTTTCTTGGGGACTCAAAGAGGGACGCAAAGAGAAAAACGAAATGTATATTTATGATGGGAAAATATGAGTTGCATTCTTAACCCGGCCGCACATCAAGGAGTGATCGCAAAAAAGGCTACCTTTAGTCACGGGAATGGCGCAGTCATATATGCGTAAACAAAGGCAATGATGTTGTTTTTGTTTTTTCAGCTATAAGAAGAGACTCCACAGGGTGAATTTACCAAATGCGTCCTGTACAGTGTGTGACCTCTCTATAGGTGGTCGAGATTGCATCGTTTGTGGTGCCGCTTTAATTTCAAGAGGCCAGCTTGAAACGGATGCATCATTTCTTTAAATGGAGGTATGAATTGAGTTCCTTTTACTGAGCGATCTAAACCTAGAAAGAGAAACTATAGTGGTAAACAACTCAAGCCCGCCGAAACCACCACACGCATTTTCTATGTGACGAACGTAGTACACTGTTAAAGATATTGTAGTTACAAAGAAGCCAAGCATTAGACCAAATTACAAGCTCAAGAATTTCGATGCTTTTGGCTTGTTTCCTAAGATAAATTAAAAAAAAAAACGTTCTAGCTTATGGTCCAACGGAGTAATACATAGACCGCGTACCATGGCCCATATTTAACAACTACTGTTTTTATTTTTTAGGTTTACCTTGGAAAAATTATACTTTACTAGGAACGAAATCCCCGCACCGCTTTTTCTTTTTGAAAGCACTGCAATAATGGAAGACGCCCAGTAGTGCCTAAGCCTAGGAAATGACCATATCTTAAATAAGCAATGAGCCAGATTATGCTGATGTACGGATCACAACGAGCCATCTCAACTTGTGAGAGATTTCTTTATCAGCTTAAACCTCGTAGCTTGAACGCTTTTTAGCGTAATAGCTTCAATTTTTCCTTCTCAGCTGTACTTTAGGCTCTACTGCGTAGAATATGAATTTATGAGGGGAGATGTAAACCAAGGAGACGGCTATATTAAAGGGATCATTAGCCACTTCCGCGAAGATGCGAGGGTGCGCCTCTGATGCGTTCAGTCTGAAATTGTTTAGTGAGGTACGTGGTATTGGTTGCCTATATTCATTACTGCTAGCGTAATGGCGGAAGCAGAGATAAAACGACCAGACTAACTGTGGTTCTTTCATTTTGTGCACTGTGTTCTGGCAAGCATATTGCTGCTAATGATTAATTTAAGATGCTAGGCTCAAGTAGAAGTAATTTCAGACTTTTAAACGTTCCAGTTTACTTTAAAACCTACGAATTGGGAACTAAAGAAAAGGAGGCTGCTCTTCTGGCAGAAATATGCTTTTTCACATTTACTTCCTTTTGTAATTGTTAAATCATGGACACTAGTCCATAATTTCACAAAATAAATATATTGGTTGTATTCAGCTTAATCAAATAATATCATTTTAAAACGGATTATTCCAAGTTCAAGTTTATTTTGCATCAAGTAGAAAGTAAATGATTCATAAAGAGAACTTAAATTCATATTGTGGGAATGAACTTATTAAATTATCCCAGGTCAAATCTCGACTTTACCATTGATGATGGGTCAATCGAATCTACCAATACATATAGCAACCGAATTATTTGCATAATATTCAATACATGATGGTCTAGCGTTGACCAAACTTGCATTCGGATCGCATCATATGACAGCCTCGACGGTTTATGTGGATAGAAAGCATTTTGCATCTTTCTCAGTTCCTGGTTTCCTTTTCTGGACTCATTTCGGCGAACGAAAAAAATCCTAAATTTATCGTTCTTCCCTAGTATGTGTTGCCACTCCAATTTTTTCCCGACCGCTCACCATAGCTGGTGGACACGCCTGTGGGTTTGAATTGTTGACAATTATACTATATGGGCTGCAGTTCCAAGCTGATGTAGCTTTACAATGTAAATTGTTAAAATCCACAAACTGCTATATGGATCTTAATTTTCGAATTTCATTTTTTTCTTGAATAGATTTCGCCATGTAAAAATCGGTGGATGATTTCGTCTCCTCAGATTCAAGTACACATCTGATGATTCAACAGAAGTTCCGATAAACCAGATGTTTTGGTCATGTTCACCATCAGAAGAGAATTTATTATATGCGCATGTTTTTGTGTGTGCGAAGTGAAATGCAGTAATTATTCATTTATTTTTATTTTCAACATTAAAATAGTGGAGTCCCAAAGAATGCGAAATATAAGTTTTCATATTTGCTGCAAATGTTTAGTCGCATACATTACTATCTTCTGCGCAGAAATTTAATGTCTGCATTTGTACGCTGCCAAACCCGCAGTTCGACATGACAGGCACACTTTCGAACACATGGCAATAAAGATGCCATTATGACACCCGGTTGATATTGCTCGTGTGTCTTGTCACTTGTAATAAGTGCTCTTACATTTAAAACGAAATTAATCCTATAATGAATCTATAATGAATGGAAATTGTTACAGGGAATTGAAAAAATTTCAGGACTAAATGCACCATCTGTAATACGCTCAAGATATGAGCCAATTTTCGTGCAGGCGAGCAGTGTCGTCAGCTCAGAGCGCCAAAAATAAATGTATATTTTGGAAGGCGAATTTTCTACTGTACAAAAACATTTTCAGACATATTTACAACAAATCTGTATGGAATACAAGGTCCCGAGTTTTACCCGAAAACCGCGGTACAAGTGTATATATGAACGCGTACAGCGCTTGTACCGTGTATATGCATGTTTACGTAGATGGGAGTAGAGGTAACTCACGTTGTTCAGATATGCTTAGAAGGGGAGGAAGTAGAGGGTAAAAATGAAGGAAAAAAAGACACACTGACAGAACACATTGCAGCTCCTTACTGAGCTCCATTCATAAGATAAGCGCGGCTAAGGTGGCTGTATTACGTCCAACTGCTAGTAGAAAAGGCGAGACTATATGTGTGGTGTTTTGTTTGTGGATCTGACGTTTTTTGTTTTTATTTTTCACTCTTTCGCTTCCCTCTACAATCAACCACGTGGCAAGCAGCTTTTACATTGCATCCCGTCCTTCGTCTGGCTCAAAACAATCCGGTAAGAGCCAGGTTGCTCAAGCGTCGCGCTACAAAAGAGCGCGAAACATAAAAATAAAAATTCCAAAAGCACTGTGGAATCTATACTGCAGGAATGCGAAAGCCGGAGCATTGCTGCTGCACACGGAGCATCACGTTTGCTGTCATTATCAACTAAATGCACCGTCATTGTCATTACGACTGTCATCATTGTCATTATCACTAATTGCAGCATCATCGTCATCGCTACTATCGTCCTAACTGTAGACAGAGAGAATTATGGTGTGCGTTTCACGATCCCGGGCATGGCGCAGTTAGTTAAAGCACTCGTATGGGGATCGGAGGGATGGAGGTTAGATTCCCGGTGGAGACAGGATTTTCATTTTTCTGATGACGTCATCAGGATGATGGACACGTGACACATCAGCGTCCATATTCGACGCACAAATCATGCGCACAACTGTCGCGCATTGGATTTCGTTCCATGAACCTAGAAAGAGCTTTTAAAAAGAAAACACTTTCGCATTCTAAGAATGGCGTCTGATATGAAACTCTCTGCAGCTGATTATGGTTTCGAAACGGCCACGCCTGCGGTGGCGATGACGAAGCGAGCGAATTAAGCTTAAATTGGAATGTTACCAAATGGCAGCATAATCCCGTTAAGCTCCAGAGCCGCAAACGGGACATTAACGAATTTTAAGCCTGCACGAGCTTTCCCCCTCACTTGCCCGGTATACTGTTCGCGTGAACAAAATATCACTTGTTTTCGTTACTGCAGGCAGCGCCGATGACAGCCCGTCTAAATTAGGCGTCACATGATTAAGCAGATCTTTGAGCTAAGGATACCGTTAGTTAGCCTGTTAGTTAGAGTGCATTTTAGTCCTTTGACTGATTAGTTGCGTAAATGCCCTGGGCAGAATTATCTCTTTCCCTAAAACGTATTGCGTTTTACAGCATTGTTAATGCATAGGCGACCTTTCTTCTTAACTTTACACTTGGTTTCTTTGTCTTTGTTTAAGTGGCCCTTCATCCCAGTAGATCTGTTTGACTGCCTAGTAGATATGCTCTGTATGAGGATGTCGCTGCGGTTTTTGCTTCGGCGACATTCTAATAAACAGTAGAATGAAAAAAGGAACGCAGTCAAAACACTAGATAAATTTTTCTGTTGTTACGACAGAATTTCTTCGTGTTTGTTATGGGAAACCTGTCGTGGCAACAAAACTTTCTGTAGTAACATCAAAAGTTTCTGTAGTTACAACTGAAAACTACTACAGAAGTATATACAACAGGAAACTACTACAGAAAAATACAGAGCTACAGAAAAGTATACAGAACTTCAGAAAATTTTGACGTTCTTGACAAAAGCTGCACAATATTTTGTCATTTTTTTAACATGGTTCTGTAGTTATTTTCAACTGGGAAGAAACGTTCTTTCAAGGTTTCCTTCATTTTTTGTCCGACTGTGCGAGTCGATTGTTGTTCGCGCAAATTAGCTAAATATAGGGCAGAGATCTCAGAACCGACTGAGCTTGCACAAGCTGCCTTTTGGGAAACGGGCAGCTTATACGCACGTCTTCAACATCGCGATGATGTGCAAATTAACACGTCGGATTAGCGTATAATTTGAGGAAAACAAAACAAAGTCGCCACTAATTTTCGTCGCCAGTGACGTAAAGTGACGCCAGTGAAGTCACTATACGTCACTTCCCTCTTATTCTTGCGTGTGCACAACGCCGACTTTATGCGACTCGGAGTCAAGCCAGCGCAAACGCTGCTCTGAACACGGTGTCCTGGACGCAGAATGTTGCCGACGTCTTTACCCTTTTTTCCAATTTCTTTTATCAAGAAGTCGAAGTTGCTATCGAATTCCAACTTCGTGCCATCAGAAAAATAAATTTTATTTAAAAATTTACCCCTTTTGTTTGTTCTGTTCGGTGTCCTATGGTTATCGCTGGTGTCCGGAAGAACAACAGATGCAATACGTCGAATCTACTAAGATTGAAATAAAGTAGAATGGACAGATAAGCTAACGAAAAAAAAAAACCGAAAAAACACACGCGAGACATCGAATGCCCACTGTGCTCGTCCGAAACTCGTGTAAATAAAATGAAGATACTGGCGGCTCCATGCAGCTATTGAAATGGGCGGTGCCAGCATGTCGCCTTAGAAGTGTGCGTCAAAA
>JAJIZL010020279.1:59563-85440 GCA_023969395.1 Amblyomma maculatum | reverse complement strand
GCGTATGTTTAGGCGTTTGGTCTGTTCTTTGTTTTTCTAAATGCCTTAACAAGCGTTCACAAATGTATTATTTTATCTATAGCGCTATTTTTAGTGAATAAAAACCAAATGCTATAGCAGCAGAAGTGAGTTTACATGGGTGGTAACCAAAGCAGCCTTGTTGAAGATAAGGAGTTTGGAAGCACGTAATCTGGTTGTATGCTTACTAAAACCTTCGGTTTGACTGGTATACAGGTGGAAGCAATATTATAGGGAACACGCTTTTACCATACAGTTTTCAATTCAAAGAATAATTCGCCTTACTTTTCCCAGTGCATTTCATCTAGGTGTACGACTCCCTTAATACCATTCTACTTATATATTCTGCTTTAACGCTGCAGTAAAGAAAATTTTGCTTGCTAAATACTTGCTATGTGTTCCCTTTTATATTGCTCCTACATACATGTACGTGTTACGACAATCGCATGCTCTGTCACTTTATTGTTCGACAAAGAGATATGAAGCGATGATTGCGCAGAAATGTTGAAAACCTGTATTGTGCCCCATGTTTGTCTCCAAAGGTCTTTTGACTTTTTCTCGCTTGTATAATATATTAAAGAAAGTGAACAGCGATGTTTTCCGTCGAAGGTTGAGATTATCGTTTTTGTGTTGTGTAAATTCGCATGTTTTATCGTTAGAGTGCACTTGAAATCATAAAGCCGATCACCTGTGTCTTCTTCCGTGGTTTCTTCAAGCCAGTGTTGTGTGACGACAGACTGTAAATAAAGAATGCGCTCGGCGTTGCGACGCCTGTGATTTACTTGGTTTCCTTGAGTATACAGAGATGCCATATTGAGCTCCCATTTCCGTTTCAAACAAAGCCTGCAGAGCCACAGCTCCTTATCAAGTGGCAAAACTTCCACCAAATCTGCTTGAGACAGCGATTCAAAAGACACCCACTGAATGCGTCGTCACAAAAGAGAAGGTATATATCTATATAGTCCAAAGTAATGTTTTGCGAAGCTATTTGTCAACAATAAAAATATAGTAGAATACCGCTTGAACGAACCTCGTTTAAACGAAGTATTCAGTTGCACGAATTTTATTTAAATCCCCCCACCCCGAAGCTCCATTGAACGCTAAGGAAACGCCTTTCATTTTAACGAAATTCAATTATTGCTAATTTCAGTTATACGAACATTTTTCGCGGCGTCATCTTGTGTATACCACGTTTTACTGATCATACCGCCGCCACGTGGTGCAGTGGTTAGGGTACTCGACTGCTGTAGTCAAGGATGCGGGGTCGAATTCTGGCCGCAGCGATCGCTTTTCGATGGAGGCAAAAAGTAAGATGCATGTGTGCTGTGCGATGTCAGTGCATTTTAAAGAACAGCAGGCGATCAAAATTTTCGGAGCCCTCCACAACGGTGTCTTTCAGGCCTGATTCACTTTGGGGCATTAAACCTCATGAAACCAAACCAAACCAAACCAAACACAATCTCGTGCGGTCTGTGTCGAATCCATGACTTTGTGACCTCCTCATCCCCTCATTCACCCCCCCCCCCCCTCCCAGTCCGCACAGTTGCTCTGTCACTTCAGCTAATACAAAACAGCAAAACTCAACAACGAAAAATAATACCAGCCAGCTTGATCTCCAGTCAGAAAAAGCTACAGAAATTTTTCTGTTGTTACGACAGCATTTCTGTGCGGTTTTAGACGGAAAACTTGTTGTGACAACAGAACATTCTGTAGTAACATCAGAAATTTCTATAGTTACAACAAAGAAGTGCTACGGAACTACAGACAACAGAATTATACTACAGAAAAACAACAGAACTACAGAAAAGTACTGCAGGACTACATAAAAATCTGACGGTTACGGCTGAACTACAGAATATTTTGCATATTTTTGACACGGTTCTGTAGTTTCTTTTTTGACTAAGTGAGAATAAACTGAAACGCTCATACGTTAGCAGTTTAGAGATGCGTGGTTTGCATGATATAGCTTCGCAAAGTGGCTCCTCCCACTGACCCAGCGCTTCGGTGTCGTGAGAAATGTTTGTGCTCGGTTCGAGTTTTCGGCATACTTTTTAGTGTTGTGACGTCTTATGTAAGTTTGCTCAGCGGTAGGAAGCATGCTCACCAGAACACCTCGGCTCCAAAAAATGGCAAGACCGTGTTTTTGTTTTTGCGTTGTTTGTGTGCACGGAAGGAACGTTTGCAGGGAAGCAAAACCTTGGTGCGTGATACTTCTGTGGCATGCTTCGTGTCTCGATTTGCGTTTAGTTTCGTTTTTGTTTTTTTATTTTTTTCTACTTCAAAGCGCTTTCGCCGCGCGGGGGCTTTTGGGGCGGCAGAGTTTGTGCTTGCGAGATAAATGGTACTATATATGCGATGCAATGTGAGGTTCTCTCGTGTTCGAGATTATTATTGATGATTTTTTCTCTGTCTGAGTGCATTCAATGACGTCACAGTGTCCAAACTGTTGCACGAATAGTGCAGCAAAACCCGCGTAACCCTTACTTTAACAGCGGAACCCAGGGGCTGTACTACAAACACCTTAGTCTTGAAATTCAACAGAATGGCTAATCGGGCGAGTTGGTGATACATGGTTAAAAATAAAACAGCGCCAAACACACAGACGAAAGGATACACCACAGCGCTTGGGGTGTCTATTTCTATTCCTCGTCTGTGTGTATCGCGCTGTTTTATTTTTGCCCTTAGTCGGTGTTTAACCCTAGTTAAACTGATAAATCGGTGCCAAAACTCGTAGGCAAAATGTCGAAGTTGAAACTAAAGAGGAAAGCTCAACTTTCGAACCAAAAGTCAAGTGACCCTTTCACCACAGTGGACAATGTCCACACGGATGACCCTGGCTGGGCAGTGAGTATAGTCTGCTATACGTTACTTGGCTACTTGTAGGCCTTTGCTATATGCTATATTTTCCCAAGAACACCCTCGAGATAAAGCGTATCACAAGGCGATATTCGCAATCGTCTTTGAACGTGCACGTAAGAATTTCGCAATGAAATCGGTACGGACACTTAGGACTGATTACCTGTATGAATACGAAAACGTTTCTGCGGGTGAAATGTTTTCTGGGAGATTTTTGGCACGTATTTAAGTTATTCCCTCTATCATAGCATTCAGTCTGTGGGTACACGTATTCCACGCAGACAGACGTGCATCGCGCGGCGTCTGGAAGCAGTTTGAATCGAAATCTCGATTGGAAAGCATACAGGTAAGCATAATTCTTTGGTTCGAATTCATGTTCAAATATAGCCTATAACCTGATTAGAATGCACGCAAGTAATATAAAGTGTGTTTCTAGCCTATATTTTGCCTTACGCCTGTACGCTACGTCTCCGTCTCCTGTCCCCGGGAGTGGTGGAAAGGAGCTCGACCTGTCCCTCATCATCATCATCATCATCATCATCATCATCACCAGCCTGATTATACCCACTGCAGGGCGAAGGCCTCTCCCATATTTCTCCACTTAACCCGGTTCTGTGCTAGCTGCATCCACTTGACCCCTGCGAACTTCTTAATCTCATCCGCCCACCTAACTTTCTGCCGCCCCTTGCTACGCTTTCCTTCCCTTGGAATCCAGTTTGTTACCCTCAGCGACCATCGGTTATCCTCTCTTCGCACTACATGTCCTGCCCAAGTCCATTTCTTCTTCTTAATTTCTACTAGAATGTCGGTAACTTGAGTTATTTCTCTGACCCACTCTGCACGCTTTCTATCTCTTAATGTTACCCCTACCATTTTCCGTTCCATAGCCCTCTGGGTTGTCCTCAACCTAAGTAGAACTCTCTTGGTTAGCCTCCACTTTTCAGCCCCATAGGTGAGTACAGGCAAGATGCAACTGTTGTATACTTTCCTCTTGAGCGATACTGGTAAGCTGCTAGTCATAATCTGCGAGTGCTTGCCAAATTCGGCCCATCCCAATCGTATTCTTCTTGTTATTTCCTTTTCGTGGTCCGGATCTGCGGTTACTACCTGCCCTAAGTAGACATAATCGCCTACTACTTCCAGTACTTCGCTACCTAATGTAAACTGCTGTTCCTTCCCGAGGCTGTTGAACATTACCTTAGTCTTCTGCATATTGATTTTCAAGCCTACCTTTCTACTTTTCCTGTCTAGGTCATCAATCATTATTTGCAGTTCATCCCCCGAGTTGCTTAGCAAGGCAATGTCATCAGCAAATCGCAGATTACTGAGGTATTCTCCGTCTACCCTTATCCCTAACTGTTCCCATTCCAAGTCTCTGAATACTTCCTCTAAACAAGCTGTGAATAGTACTGGGGAGATTGTGTCTCCTTGCCTAACACCTTTCTTTATGGGAATTTTGTTACTTTCTTTATGCAGAACTATGGTAGCTGTGCAGCCACTATATATATCTTCCAGCACTTTCACGTACGGCTCGTCTACCCCCAGATTTCGCAATGCCTGCATCACCGCCGAGGTTTCAACTGAGTCAAATGCTTTTTCGTAATCAATGAATGCTATGTATAAGGGCTGGTTATATTCCGAGCATTTTTTTTTTTTACCTGATTGATGGTATGGATATGATCGATAGTAGAGTACCGTTTCCGAAACCCTGCTTGATCCTTTGCTTGATTGCAGTCTAAGGTTGTCCTGATTCTATTAGCGATTACCTTAGTAAATACCTTGTACGTAACAGACAGTAAGCTGATTGGCCTGTAATATTTAAGGTCCTTAGAGTCCCCTTTCTTGTGAATGAGGATAATGTTTGCGTTCTTTCATGGTTCCGGTACCGTCGATGACACCAGGCACTGCGTATACAAGGTGGCCAGTTTTTCTAGCACGATATCCCCCCGTCTTTGAGCAAATCCGTAGTTATCTGATCCTCTCCAGCTGATTTCCCCTTTTTCATAGTTTCTAATGCTTTCTTGACCTCGTCCTTCGTCACTGGTGGAACGTCTGAATTTTTGTCCCGACCGCCAATCTCATTACTGTCCTGACTACTTTGGCTACTGTAGAGATTTGTATAGAACTCCTCGGCTACTTTGACTATCTTATCCATATTCGTGATGACGTTGCCCGCCTTGTCCCTTATTGCATACATCTGGTTTTTGCCTATGCCCAATTTCTTCTTTACCGCTTTTAGGCTTCCCCCGATCTTTACAGCATGCTCAATTTTCTCCATGTTATACTTCCTTATATCGGCCACCTTGCACTTATTGATTAGCTTTGATATCTCGGCCAATTCGATACCTGTCCCTCGGTATAGCCTTTATGGTTGGCGCCGTTGTCTCTGACCCTCAGTCATGACTGGTTCCAGAGTTATGTTGCCCTGAGCCATTCTTGGGTTTGTGGGGTCGTGTCTTGAGCAGCCTATACTTGCAATTCCGACTGTCGGTACTCTGCCCCCCCCCCCCCCTCCCACATACAATGCATTCGGGCTTGCACATCGGAAGTCCTCCTTCTGGTGATTCCGGGGGGTTTTGGCCGCATCTGCGGCAGCGCTCTAGCCGTGGCTTGTAGCCCACATCCGTCCTGTGTCCCATCTTCCTACAGTTGTAACAGGTCTCCACCCGCTCTCGGTACGGGTAGACGGTGAACACTGATCCCACGTAGAAAACTTGTCTCGGGATCTTTTTCTCTCCAAAGGTAATCAAGATAGATCTTGGCTTGCCTATTCTCATTGCGTTGAGTACGACGATGCTCGGGTTGCGCTTGATAAAGCCCTGCGGACTTCTTCCGGAGTTCCGATATCGTAGGCGTTGTATACCACGCCCTTAATAGCATCTTCGGGAGTCGCGATGCAGGGTGCCATGTCGAGGGTCTTCTAGTCTATAATGACGATTCGGCGTGCTGATCGTGTACTTGTCGTTCCTGGAGTTGATCCTTGAAATATATTCGTCCAGGATGTTGCCATACGGTAGGTTTACAACTGTTCACATGGCTTTCAGTTGGCGGCGTGGCACGTAGTTATTCAGATTCCAGCCTCTTGGCCTGAAGATTATTTTATAGTCGCTCCCCGGGAGCTTAGGCAATGGTGCCTTTTTGCGCATGTTGGGATCTTGCCTGTGTTTCTGGGTGATAGATTTCTTCTCGCCAGCGCCGTGCTCGCCGGTTTTCCGGATTTTCAATCGGGTTTCCCGTCTTTCTTCCTCATGTGGTCGCGCATGCTAGAACGGTCTCCCACTCTTCGCTCTCGAATTCTATGAAGCCTATATCCTCTCCGTTCATAACGCTTTTCATCGTGGTGGTCTCGGGGCCGCCACAGGAACCGGCTTCCGTCGATGTAAGGTAGGCAACGCTAAAGCTGAGAGTTGAAGGTAAAAGGTGAAAGTAAAAGGTTGAAGGTTGTATGTTGAAGGTAAAAGTACAATAAGGAAGGAAATAATCGACCGGATGGCCAAACTCAGGAGTCCCTTGCACGGAGGGACGACTCCGATCTTTTGTGATGGTTTTCGGCCCCTAGGCGAGAGATGAACGCTGGAAAACAGCTTTTAAGCTGCGCATATGCGACAAACGTCAGCACCGCTCGGCTTGGTTTGGATCTTAGTACAGGAACGTTTTCCTCTTGTAAACACATTTCTCCGCTCGCCCCCGACAATTAGCCCGGCATTTTCAGTCCTGTATACCGTTGAAAAAGAAGAAAGTAACGCAGGCCTCGCGATGAGGCACGTTTAAAAAGGTCAAGAAGAAGAGGAAGAGGAAGAAGAAGAAGGCCTCGCGAGGCGTTCGTCACGAATTTTCACGCTCTACTGGAAGAACAGGAGAAGCCTCCGAAGAGAACGGACCTTCGCCATTGTTGCAGCGTCGTCCTAGCGACAGAGGCATGAATAACGCCCCTGCCAGGTCTCACAGGCCCATTGGTGAGTCCATTTCACCACGCTTATGCAGCGCAGCATTGTCTAGGTCCTGTCTTTGCCGTTGCACCGGCATCGAGCTGAGGGACAAATACAAGATGTAGACGTGGGCGCCGTATGGAACCATGGAACAACGTTCCTTCATCTGTTGCCGAGAGTGCACTCTCGGCAACAGATGAAGGAATGCTGTTGCTCCGCAAAGGAGGAGTACAGAAACGTCCCTTCAATGATCACGGGAGTAGTAATTATTTTAACGTCGTAAGTTTAAAGGCCCGGTCCAGCGAAAACCCGGCGTCGTCACCGTTGACGTTGTGAGCGAAAAATGATAGTCATGAAAAATCATGATTGTGAGCGAAACAGCTGGCAGCCGGTAGCTGGCGGCTGACATCGCCACGCTCTGACTGCCATTTCGGGCCTCTTCTTTCATAAGGGAGGATGATGTCAGAATCAGCCTACCAGGACCCTTTTTGCATTCACGTTACCCTCAGGCCCCGCAAGCACATTCATAAGGCTTGGTTAGAGCGGCGATTTATATGTGGTGTGGTAGCGTATACCCTATCGCATCCTAACCCTTAAAGACGGAGCTTAAGTGTACCCTATAATCCTTTAATTAATACTAGTGCAATGTAGATTGACTGTGAGGAACCTAGTATTGATCTTGACTTTGCCCTGGAGATTTCCAATATTAATCAAGAATACACGGCTCACGGTCTTTGCAGCCCAGTTCTAACCCAAGCAGCACAAACCATCGGCCCAGTATTGCAGTGTGTTGACAATATATTAGTCCTAGGTAGAGCCGAAATTGCCAGCACATAACCAATATTGGGCCGATGGACTGTGCTGCTTGGGAAGTGGTTCACTGCTGCTCTTGCGGCGCCCGTGAAAGCCGTAAGCCTTTTTGGGGGACTAAACTGCGTCTCACTTTCGAGAGATCGGGAACTCTCGAGACGAAATAAAGACATGAAATCTGGCCTAACGCTTCTAATTTGTACGGCTGCCACAACGTGGTAAATGAAGCTGAACGCTTAAAATTACTGAGGGAATTACAAATTTTAGTGCGCATATCGTACTTACCTTTTATGACACACAGAAATCTCACGATTTGACTGTTTTGCGGCAAGAATAAGGAGACGTTAACCATGGTAATCACCGGGTTTGCGCATAATACCTCGGGACACGCGAAATTCTCTGAAGTACAAGATTTAAAAAAAATCCCTTTTGAATGGCGCAGTGTTCGTTACTGGCGGCCAACAGATGGCGCTGGTTGCTGAAGAATATCCAGGATGGTGAGTTGGCATTATAGCGGCTGTGGACAATTCGTTCTGAAGACTGGTGGGCTTTTCCGTCTTTGGCATTAATGGAGGAGATAGAGTTCCTTCCCAGCAGTCGGTCCTTCCTTTTCTTCTTCCTTTTTTATTGCTGAACCTTTGGCAACAAATGTAAAAAATAGTTTGTCTCCCAGCTAGGTTACCACTATAGCTAGAAACCAGGCTTATTGAGGTTCCCATTTTCAGAACAACTTTTCGTAGAAATCTAATTACAGCATTTACCGGAATGTATTTTTTTTCCTTACACAAAAACAGCAAGAACTCATAGTTTCTTATGGGTAGATTCTGTGGCGACACATACAAGCTGAAGTTTAGGGGCATGAAATTACTATCTTAGCGGACTTGATAGTGAAATGGACACAGACCGCCTCACAGACATGACGCCGTAGGAAGAGAGTAACCGAGGGCAAGTGTTTCTCTGTTTTAACGAAGTTAAAGACGGAAATGCTTTGCGGTATTGTGTTTAAACTCGTTAAAGCAAGGCGTCCGTGTTCTGTGCGATGTCAGTGCACGTTAAAGAACCCCAGCTGGTGGTCGAAATTTTCGGAGTCCTCCACTACGGCGTCTCTCATAGCCTGAGTTGCTTTGGGACCTTAAACCCCACAAACCAAACCAAACCAAACATGTATTGCATGGCCGTAATCTGGCATTGCGGAACAGCGCATGCGTACATCTGTTCGCAAAGTCAAGATATTCAAATAGTGTGCCATTTATTGGTAAATGGTTTCGGAATTATCTGCGGATAATTTTACAATTGGAAATTTTCTTTCTAAGTGGCCCCTTCCATAGGAGCCTTTTTTCTCCGCGGAAATTTTTATTCTGCACCCTAAGGTGACAGATAAAAAGCTATGTCTGAGAAACTCGGGCTGGAAGAGAGCGCCGGAAAGGTTTCCGTAAAGACAGCAGCCATGCCAGACCTAATACAATTTCTATCAGGCTGATTAATATAGCTCTGTTCGCAAAGTAAGAAAGTTTTGTTCAGAGCTATAGATCATGTATTTCAGCGTAATCTGGTACCAGAAAATTGGCTGCACAGGAGACTATAATTCACGAAGATAAAGGAGAAAGAGAGTCAGATTTGGTTCGTGCAGACCAATCTCGATAACGTCGGTTATATGTGCGATGCAGACTATCATAACTAAGATGTAGGGATGGATAGTTTGGAACAGAGTACTGGGATGTCTCTGGAATCTTTTTAGGCAATGCAGCCATTTGGAGAAGAATACGGTGACGCAAGAGAGGTCGCTATGATTAGCTTTTTTCGCAATTAAATGAGCATGCGAATATTTGAGCACAGAGTTACTCTGGAGCTATCTAAGAGAAAAATTGGCTATATACCGACGTAACAAAGCTTATAAGGGCAGTATGCGGGGATATTATAGGATATATAGAAATTCTGAATAGGGCAAAGAGAGTGAACATAGAAAGGTTTTTGACCAGGGGGGGTCCTTAATTCTCGCCGCTCCTGTTCATAATTTATGCAGAAATGGCTGAAGCCTAGCTAGACGAAACTATAGTTGGGTTTAATTTAACGCATAGTCGACGAGGACTAACGATTGTCTAATATGTTCCTGGTTTAGTGTACGCTGATGCAGTACTCTTTTGAAGACAGCCAAAGAGTTTCAAGTCATCTCAGATATCTGTGGGGAAAAAAGCAGCGAACATTTTATTTGTATTCGGCGTCTTAATAGGTGAAGAACGAGAATATTTAAAGACCTAAGAATAACATCCCAAGGCGATAGGATAAACGAACGCAGCCATAATAAATTGCATGAAGCCCTGTAGAGATATGCAGATACGAAGTATTACGCCGACTGTAGGGCAGGGTGTAATGGTTCCGGAACTGAATTTTGACGAATATGGCGCTGTGCTGAAAATGAAATTTAGAAGGTAAGCTAAACTTTAACCAAACAATGGTGGGCAGATTAGCTTTAGCGGTCCTTAAAGAAGCAGTAAATGAAGCTTTTCACGGCGATAGAGGTTGGCCGCCCTTTGAGGCAATTAAAGCATATAGCAAAATATCGTTCGAGGAAAGACTACAAAATATGAATGAGATACTGGTAGTGAGAGTCTTCAAGTATTTGTACCACGGTCACAACGCGACAGCATGAGGGACAGAAGGAATTCGAAAGCTTGCGGCAAACAACGCAAGCAGCAGCAGAGGAGAGAATGTTATCAAGAACATAAAAAAGGAGATCCGCTAAACGAAGCCGACAAAGTTGAGACAGAAAATCTGAACTGTAAGAAGAAATCTGAAAAAAAGATATTGTATGACATTGAAGAGGCAGCTTCCTCCTCTTTGAGGCTAGATCACCCCGCAATATAGAAACAAAACGTGAGCAGGGTATGCCGGAGCAATTTGGGAAAACAATAAATGCGTGCTGCTAGACTGCAAAGCCATACTTCGAGATTTTAAAAAAGGAAGCTGGCGCCTTCCAGTAGCTCTGGACTTTGTGGTAGTAAAAGCGAAATTAATATCAGTAGTAGAGGCGAACGTACTGCTGGAAAAAAGGATAGACGAATAACACGAAAATCAGAGAGCGTGAAATATTGCTTAGAACATGGAAAATAGTATTCGGTGATTAAAACGAAAACAGAATTGGGTAAAAAGCGAGTAAAATAAAACGAGTTAAATTTAATAGAAAAATGACCCTCACCACCACCACTAAACAAAGCGGGTGCCAATAATTACATACCTGTCCAGTAATGCTGATATGACCTACACTGCGTGGCGTGGCAAAGAAATTCCGGCAGACTGCTCGTTTCTGGCCTGGACTGTGCACATATTTTATATTTGTGCTGCCAGCATTGTGCCACCTCGGACTATTTCGGCGCTTGAAGGAACGAATTTTCCAGCCGAGAGAGAAAGAGAGAGAGAGAAATAACATTTATTGGCACCCGTCAAAAGGTTGGCGAGGATCCGAGGCGCAGCTCTGTCCTAGCATTGTCCTCCCCATCAGCCGTCGACTTGGATCTCTTGGATCTGAGCAGCGGCCAGGGCGAGACGGATGACAGCACGTTGCCATTTCTCGTCCTGTTGGAGTAGTGCCTTCAGGGCTCATCTGTTCTGTCAGGTTCTCCAAATCTAGGACACTTCCATACCATGTGGATCATGTCCGCTATGCCATCGCAACGTTTGCACCTGGGGCTAAAAATTTCCGGGTGCCACTTGCTGTAAAGTTGGAGGTTCGGGAATACTCCAGTTTGTAGCTTACGCTACATAACCTCCTCGCTTTTGGTGAGTTGCTTACACGGTTTTGGAAATACTGATCTGCCTAATTTGTAATGTATTAGAATATCATGGTAGGTATTAAAGTCATCATCGAACTCAAATATTTTGTGCAGAATAATGTGGGTGGCAGAAACCTCAGCCTTATAGCGTCACTCCCGGCTGTCACTGCCACCACCGAGAGCAAGCGAATCCTCCGGATGCCAGCGACACTCATAGAGCATGCTTAGGCGGATGTGCCGATAACCTAGGCACCCGGCTAAGGGTCTGCGTACACACTGCTTGGCCACGTAAAGAAGTGAAATAATGCGTGAGAAGGAAACGTTGCAAAAATCTATTTTTTTTATTTCCCCGCTTAATTATGGAATAACTTCTTGATATGATACACCAAGACGAAACGTAGTTGGAGAACAAACCAATTTTTTCTCATTACATGTAAAATACTAATACAATTAAGTTACTCAAATTTTCTTTCTTGTATATCTCATGACCTTACACGAAGTATACGCTTCCAAAGAAATTTAATGTCTTGGGCTTAAACGTAAGTACTTTATGAGCTCTTTAGAGGAAGTGTGTTGGAAAAGTAAGTAACAGTTGTGTGCTCAAACCTCGGAATGCACTGCTACATTAGAAAGAAGTGCTTTATAATACAGGTCCAGATAGCGCACACAGCTCGTGTTCGCGGGGGCTGGCGAGAAGATGTACCGCGTAGCGAAAATTGTATAAGTAGTGCACAGTGGTGATCGCCATATTCTCCGTTTAATATATAGACACTGGCGAAGTGCCTTTGATACTTCCGGTGTAAGATCGCGGTAGTATCGAAATATGAGGCTACGTGGTGATGGTAACGGTGGTCATAGCTGCATATATACGTCGCAAAGCAGCCTGGCAAGACCTTGCCGCGTTGCGAAGGACATATAGTGTGCGTACGTATGGTGCGCACTACTCAGATGTGTCACTTGCCGATGACCTATTTCTGTGATCGGGGTAATGTACTGGACATAGTTTTAAACACTCACCTTTTATTTTCTCCATCATGTAAGCTACAAAGGATTCAAGCCAGCCTGAAGCGTTAAGTTTCTTCTCGTCAGACGTTTAGACGGAGCACTACTTTCTTAACTTTATGTCCGCATGCCAACCGAACAGATCTCTGCAAAAAAGTTCCTACTACAAAGGTGGAGGTAACGCTCGCCCATTTCAGAATTCCTCTTTTATCGCCTGTTCAGAAGACCACCGCTTAAGACAGGAAACCTGACGGTTATGTACCGTCGATGCGTTCAGAATACAATGCCATTGTAGGGATCTTAATGATGCTAAAATTATCTGGGCTGAATAAAAAGTGCACACTCGATACGCGAGCTGTGCTCAAGTGTGGACAACTAGATCAAATCCTGGCGAACGTGTTTGTATCTTAGGGACCGCTCGTTTTCTTTGTTAGGGCTTTCGAGAACCGAAAGTGTCTTACGAAGCTTTAAGCCGTTGAAAACAGTCTCTTCCTAGCTTGATTCCTTCTCCTTACAGGCTTTTTCAGGCGCACTTATTAAAAGCAGCGAAAGCCATTCCAAAGGATTCTCTTTGTTCAAGTGTTTTTTGCGCCCCTCCAAGTTCCCAGGCGCTTCAGTTTTTTTAGCGTTAAGAAGCACCGTTCGCGTCGCGGTCCTTAAAAGATTTGCGAATTGCGCATGTGTTTCCGTTCAGGACACCACCACGAAGCTGCGTCAATACCTGGAGCGAATCCGTTTTTCAAACATAAGGCGTAAAACTATCCACACGTACTATTCGCCACAGCTCTCCGCTCTTCGGTTGGCAACCATTTCTTCTGTGATGCGCATCAAAACACCAACACAAAACGACGCACACTATTCTCTACCACTGGAATTTGGAAAGGGCAGACTGGAACACTGCAGTCTCACACACTGCTGCAGAAGCATGATAAAGAGACCCGTTAGAGCCCCGAAAGGTGTTATGCAATATACATTCCTTCAAAGCACTCCGCTGATTCTTTCCTCTGTACACGCATTGCGGTATCTCGATATAAAAAAAAAAAAAAAAAGCTCGCAAAGCAAATATTTACTTAGCATCAACGTGTGCAATTTTTTATTTCTCTTAGCACTTACGTAAACATTAGCTTGCGTCAGCTGTTTTGCCTATGCAAGTCCGTGAATAAAAAAGCAGCCTAGAATAAATTGGCGCATTTTTCTTCCTTACTCTCACTGAGCGTCAGAGAGCCTTTTTTTTTTTTTTTTTATCGGCCGTTGTTCCCCGCCCGAGAGGAGTCAAAGAAGGTAAAAAAGGCTGGAATTTATATTTGAAGCAACTCAAGCGATAATTGATGACCATTTTGAAACGGGGCATCTTGCGCCGACCCTTTCATGTTGTTGCTGTACTTATAATCGCTATAGAACATGCATCAAATGAGGTACAATTTCAATTTAAATTTTAAACATATATTTCATCTATTTGAAATGAGTAATTCAACTTTTTCTGAATAAAGGGTTAGTAATTAATTGTCATGAACTTTCAGTACAGAAGGTCGTGGGGAATACGTTTTTTTCACACAGTGCTTTAGGATGTTGTGAGAGCATTATAGGGAGAAAGCCGCGTCTCGAAAAATATGTCAGATGACTCAAAGCTCCGGAAAGGATATAATATATGTGGCGAAGCATGTTATTATAAGGGTCAAGTTTATGCAAATCGTTGATCCGTAGCGACTGATGGGCGCATAAAAACAAATAAGGTAGCATCGCATTCTTCTACAAGTTATTCCGTCCGCGTCTGTTCTTTAGAGCGCTTTTTTACGGCTGTTGATGAACAATGAAATGCAAATCAACGTTACCAGATCAAAACACAAACTCACAAAGAAAAGAGAAAAAACTATATGTTGGGTTGTTACAGGCGATTCTCCCCATTGTTGTTGCGTCATGTTTGACGTCACAACTTTAGCAGCGCTGGAGCGAAATCTGCGAGGGAACTGATTATTCCGATTGCTTCCAAAAACTAAAATACCCAATATTTGCTTTCACATTTGATTTATTTGAATGTGGATCATCTTCCTGGCTGCCGGATACTTCAGGAGAGTCGGCTCAAAGAGCGACCTTAGGTTGAGGTTCGCAGATCTTAATATGGTATGAAACGTATGCACATACAAGCTCGCTGTGCTCACTTTGAAAATTTTGATTCCTTGGCTCTTTCTTTCGCAAACTCACAAACACGTGCCACTGAGCTGAATTTGCATGAAACTCATTTAAACCTTTGGTGCCATAGGAATTTTGGTTTGTTTGATTTGTAGGGTTTAAGGTCCCAAAGCGACTCAGGTTATGTGGAGGGCTCCGGAAGTTTCGACCACCTGGGGTTCTTTAACGTGCACTGATATTGCACAGCACACGGATGCCTTTGCGTTTCGACTCCATTGGAACGCAGCCAGCCGCCGGCAATCGGGATCGAACCCAGGTACTCTGGCACAGGTGTCGGGCATCTTAACCACTACATCCCTGTGGCGGGGCTGTAGACATAGGAAGCATAATACCGTTTACTGTCGGAGAATAACTTTCAGTATAGTACATGAACTCACATGCAGTTGTTACTGCATGTTGTATACGCCTAAAGCTTGCATGTGCATTGCCTGTAGCCGGCTTTTAAAACGTCACTAGTTAAGGTTGGTTTCTTGGAGTTCGCTTCGTTCGCACTGAATGACGTTATTACATGACCATCGTAGATGTCGCCGTTACCGTTCGTACTCCTATGACCTATAGTTAAAAGATCGTGTGAATGGTTAAGTATTAATATTCTATGGCTCGGAAAAACTTTACATGTATGCCCATGACCACCTAACACAGCACAGCCTGCTTCATATCTGACCCTGAAAACTGTCGCAGATTTGGGCACAATTTCTCGCCCATTTTACAGAACGTTGCTACACTGAACATTATCGCCGGCTTTCCGAGGATGTACTTTCGGGGACAAAGATCTCTGGACCGAAGGTCAGACAATTTTGAACTACAAGCTCAATATAAACTATCACCTTATTTATCTAACACGTGACAGAACTAAAATGATCTTTCACATCGACAGGTATGATCCGAGACTACTGACCAGTATGAAAGTTGTGTGATTTGGTTGCAGTTTGTATAGTCCACACACTTTTGTCCCTTATAGTGCTTTGAATAATATTCTCTGTCACATTTAGGTCCCTCTCTAAGGAACGAGAAGGTACTGCTCGTATTGCTCACACTGCGTCACAACTTAACTAATCTACAATACCACTTCCTCCCCTCCTCGAAGAAAATAGCTTTCGTCATCTGTATTTGGAAGTGACGGAGTGTTTTAAAATCATTTTAAACCCCAGTTTCGAGCATAGACAAAGGCATAAAGCGACCATTCTGGTAACATACTCTCACAAGACGGAGTACTTTTGAATTATTTGTGAACCCGCGGTGGGGCGTTTTATTAACTCCCTTTTTACTCCCCCTTCGTGTGCAGACCGGCCCTTCTGGCAGCAGAAGATCCCCGGGTGGACGCCCGTGTTCAACGCGGGCAATGCGGCGCTGCCCTTCCTGCTGGCCGGCTTCATATTCGTGCCGGTGGGCGTGGCCGTCTTCCTCACCACCAGTCGGCTGCAGGAGTACCAGTTCGACTACACCGAGTGCAAGCAGGTGAACACCAACAGAACCTGCGCCGCGGTGATCGCCAGGGAGCCCAGCAAAAGCTGCGTGTGCTACGAAATCATCACGCTCCCCGAAGATTTCCGTGTAAGTTCCCGCTGTAAAACCTAGAGAAAGATACACTTGTGGCACAAATGCGTATATGTCTATAAGGGAGTAAAAAGGGAGTAACATGTTCCCTAGCCCTCTCCCTATCAGAAGAAGGGTGTAATAATTAATTGGTTCACAGGAAGGGAAAGGCACAGTATCTGTCACACTTGTCTCTCTAGACACCTCAACCGCGCCGTAAGGGAAGGGAGGAAGGTGGGAGTGAAAGCGGAAAGAGAGAAAGAGCAGCCTGATATGTTCTTGGGTTATAGTTCGGTGTGCTTTCGTGAAATACCCAGCGAATTTTTTACTGTTCTTGTCACTTTGAACGAAAACGAAGTTCCCACGCACGTCCCGTGAACTTCATTGTATCGGAATTCGACTGTAGGCCCGATACGTAATACATAACACTTATATATAGTATTTTGCACTAAAAACGCTACTGCGCTTATATGGCTTGCCCCGCCGGGGTGGTGCAGTGGTAAGAAGCCCGACTACTGTGCTGGAGTTACCGGGATCGAACCCGACCGTGGCGGCTGCGTTTCGATGGAGGCGAAACGAAGTGGCGTCCGTGTCCTGCGTGATGTCATCGCACGTTAAAGATCCCCAGGTGGTCGAAATTACTCCGTAGGGCCCTCTACTACGGCTCCTCTTTCTCTCTTTCCGCCTTCACTCCCACCTTCCTCTCTTCTCTTACGGCGCGGTTCAAGTGTCCACAGATCAAGTGTGACAGATACTGCGCCTTTCCCTTCCTGTGAACCAACCCAACCCAACCAGATGGCTTCACTATATAGGTACACTGAACGCTGAAGGAATTATATTGCACTTGATGCGCTCTACAGTATTATGCATGACACTACACTACGAGCACAACATTATAGGGTCTATAAGTTCCCTAAACGTCGCCGAAGTTACCCTGAAAAGTTTCTGTTACCTTTCGAAAATGCTCTCTCTCTGAATGCGGACACTCGATAAGCTATATTTATCCTAGGGGAAGCTCACGAGAGCTCACCAACTGCACAGGTATGATAACGGTTCCCATTTTTCAAGTGACAGTTTGAAGAACGAAAGTGACCGCAGCAACTTCGTCAGTCTTTAATTTCGTCTTGCAGCAAACGGTGAACGTGTACTATGGCCTGACCAGCTACTACCAGAACTTCCGCTTCTACGTCCAGTCGCGCGACGATAAGCAGCTGCTGGGATACCCGCGTAGCGTCCGCTCTGTGTGCAAGCCGTACGCCGTGGACCACAAGACGGGCTCCGTCGTGTTCCCCTGCGGCGCCATCGCTAATAGCCTCTTCAACGGTGACCGCATTCTTCCTTTCTATCGTTAACGCGGCGTGGTTACCATAATGACATTCACAATTATTTGATCACACATGGGGGCAACTTGGCCCTGGGAACCACCTATACAAATTTTGCGGTCTGCTTCGGCCTTAATTCGGCAATTGCCTGAAGCTGAGTGAGTAGTAATATAAACTCTGTAAAAGTGTACATGAAATCAAAATTAGTGAAACAGGGACAGAATTAAAACTGCATAGATAAGAGTCTCGACGGCTAGAATACCTAAGCAAGCAGCTCATTGATTTCAACGTTGAGGTCCGTCTGGTCGGGTTTGTTCAGCGTTTACGAAAACTTGAGCCTTTGAGAAGCGGATTAGTGACAATAAACTGGGCCTCACTTCCCTTCTATGGTATGGAGGTGTATGCGACTCACGAGAGCAGGGAGAAGTGTGCAATAGAGCAGCGCATTTCACACCGTCAGGGACGACGGCCAGGGACAATTGTTAACGCAGCAACAACAAAGATAAGGCATTTATTCAGCGGGTGGCCATGGTGTCGGTGTAGTAGTAGTAGTTGCTGGCACAATGAGCGAAAAATAACGAACATGCCTCTATCAGGTGGCAGTTCGCAGGTGACATATGTCAGGTCACGTGCGCTCCTTAAAGGGGGAACTTGTGTCCCCTTTCTTTTATTAAAGAGCTTTAGTTTACCGTGATCAGCGATCCACTAGGGTGATCCGCCAGCGCGCGTTCCGTTGGGCATGCCCAGATCTCCTTTGTGCCGATATATGGCGCCACATACTGAATGTCGGCATATAGACCTGCCGCGTCAGGACCAATCAGCTTGTGTGCCCCACCCACGCGCGGTAGAGTGTCACGGTGGTGGATAGCGGGTCACGATACACTAAATATATCTGCTTACCGCTCCTGGCTGCACCTCTGCGAAGTGACCCCAGGCGACAGTCAGGGTTTGAAGGAGCTTTTCAACTGGTATGACGGCAGGTAGTGAAAGCGCCGAGGCTACCAGGTGCAGTTCCCTAAAACGATGGAATTGCTCCTGACTTCACCGACAATTTGCATTCCGCCTCATAACTTGTTCTTAGTGTAAATGACAAGCTCGACGCTGCGGGTCTTTCCATTGCTGGGCTGTTGACGCCAGACGCCCAAGATTATACACGATTTTACTTAAGTTTGTCCGTAGTTTTTAAAATGGGAATGTTTAGTTAACAGAGCCCACTAATCGGCATATACCATTAGCAGAGGTGATGGGCATCAGAATACAGATCAGACATATACAAGCAGGTTGGGTAACTGATAATACTTATTTAACTTTGAACTTATAACGCTTTGGCTGTGTAATTATTGGAAGGTTTGTAGCTCACCGTTCTATTCCTTCGGGAAAGATGTGGAACCAGGAATGAGTAAAGTAAAAACACAGCATGGAGAACTGATGGGCCAGTTGAACGCGGCGATCGGCAGGGATGAGGCTGGGGGCTATACTGTAACAGTGGCACAGGGTTTATGAAAACGGAGGGATTGGGTATTGAGAGTGAGATGGGCTAAATAAAGAGCTCGAAACAATGTAATAACTAGAGCAATACGAATGGGACAGAGCACATTTGGTATGTGCTTTCAGGA
This sequence comes from Amblyomma maculatum, assembly GCA_023969395.1. Lineage (NCBI taxonomy): Eukaryota > Metazoa > Arthropoda > Arachnida > Ixodida > Ixodidae > Amblyomma > Amblyomma maculatum. The sequence continues at coordinate 66,391 of JAJIZL010020279.1, read as the reverse complement.
TGTGAATGCAGTTTCCCAGTGTCCATGAAGAGGACAGTCTATGAGCAACGTTGACGCTAACGAAAGTTGTTCCTGTTAAATTGAAAACAATATGCTATGGAACAAAAACTGATAGGCCTGTAGGCACAACAATGAGCCAGAAAGTGAAAAGAGTGGCTCAGGAACAAACATGATGTATTGATGATGTGGTTAAATCAAGGAGAAGAAATGGGCGTGTGCAGTGCATGTAATTTGAGGTTAATGTAACCGATGGCCATTTAGCTTTCTGGATTCCAAGTGAAGGCAACCGTAGAAGGGGTAGCAGGAAGTTAGGTATTTGATGAAGTTAGGAACTATACTTGGATGAATTTGGCAGCAGATACCACAGAACGATAATAATTGGAAGGCTATGGGAGAAGTCTTTGTCCTTAAGTGTGCACAGTCAATGATATTAAGAGGGAACTTTTCAACCTACACAAGTTACACCACTGTAGCAAATCTCCATTACCTCCAATGGTATCGTGTATTATTACTCTAGGGTAGTTGGTGTGCTTTAAAAATGACTCTAATATGTAGCCTATAGTAAACAACAAAAGTGTTTAGATTTTCAAAACCACTATTCTTGTCGGCACTGCAGCATGAGGTATTTCGGGGCCTCACTTATATGAAGTCGAAACTGACCGACTACGCATTCTGGGGCACTCCCAACAAGCCTATATGCGGCGGTCACAAGTTGTGAGGAAAATACTTGGCTTTCATGGTATATGCCATTATACAGCCGTAAAAAATTGTCTTCAGGCCGCACTGTTTGCGTTTCGGTGCCGCCATGTTTGCACTTACGGCGCTGCCGACATCGCAGGGCGGGATAGGAATACTAATTTTCTTCAACATTCTGCAGACATTAAGCGTCTGACGCTACTGAAAAAAACAAAAAAAATTCCAGGGTTCATATTTCGAGTTCGCATCGTTATCGAAAGTGTCGTTATCTCCCTGACTTGAAGTCATCGGATTGGTGGAAGCACCTGAACTGGATGTCACTACCACTCCCGGTTCCGACATTTCCACCAATCAGATGACTCAAGGTCAGGGAGATGATATTTCTGAAAACGACGCCCGGTCGGCATACGGACCTTCGTCAGGACTCTGGACTGAAAACCCAATGGAATCTGTCGCTCGTTTTACGGCGGAAGTTGCAGAGATAATCGTCATGCTGGTGACCAAGGCGCCCGAAGTCACGGAGACGACTGTTGTCATTTGTGCCAAATGCCCAAGCCTTGACTTCTTTTATGCCTAAGTGTCTCTCATTTTCGTGCTCGCAGATACGTTTAAGATCAGGTACAAGATTGGCCCCGGCAACTATCGCGACGTGGAGGTATCGTCCGTCAATATCTCCTGGCCTTCGGACCGTGAGCGGAAGTTCAGGAATTCGAACAGTACGCATCACATTCCTGCCTGTTCCAGCCTCTTTCGTTGAATAAGAAACCCTCAACTATGTTAATATTTTTTACTAAAGGGAAAACCTTATATGATCATTACTACAATTTCCTGTGTCGGCGTTTGTGCCAACTGTTTCAAGCTATTGCTTTTACCTGAGACTTAAAGCTTTTGTTTTAGTTTTGAGTTTCAAACTTTATTTATATTTAATTTAAAATTTAACTTATTTTGCATTAAATTTAATCTTTCATTTTATTAATTTTAATTTTAATTAAGTTAGGATTAGCGCTCCTCCGCAACACCAGTCACGATGTACAGGGGGGAAGGGGAGGGCGGTTAAAAGTTTCCAGGCCGCAGGTTTTGCTTCTGGTCAGCATATTCTGACACGTGAGATCCCATTAATAAATAAAATCCCATTAAAGCTATAAATGATATCAGAGGTTAGAATATTGCTTCTTCTACCCTCCACATGTATTTTAGGATTTGGGGCCGTTGTAGCTGTCCTACTATACTGCTCAGAAGCAGACCCTGTGGCCTGGGAACTTTTGCCCCTCCCCCCCTCCCCCCCCCCCTGTACTTCCTATGCAGGGCGGTAATTTTTTTCTCATAAAACGTTTACCTTATTTGTGTTGCTCGTTAGGCTTTGATTACTTGCTCTTTTGCTACCACGATGTGTTCACTTTCTGCACGCTCCCAGTAAAGTTCATATCAGTAGCAGCGCCATTATCGCCGAGTTTCACGAAGTAAATTTTGAACTTTGTTTTTCGTGTGTAGTTCACAATAATCCGCAAAGCACCGGCTAGGCGCGGACTAGCGAGCTTTCCAATATACCGTCTAACTGTTTATGAATGTTGCTCAGAGAAATGCCCTTGTCTGCAACACTAGGAACGTTGTAGCGAGTGTATGAGCGTGCATCCTTGCAAGTGCACTGGAACTGTACGTGCAGACTTGACGGGAACGATCAAGCCTCCCAACTGGCACCTACCCGTGGACCAGATTCCAGGCGGCCTGCAGAACGAGGCGTTCATCGTTTGGATGCGCACAGCATCCTTCCCGTCGCTGCGCAAGCTGTACGGACGCATTGCCAGCGACGCCGAGTTCTCCAAAGTGATGCCTCGAGGGGAGTACTTCCTCGAGATACACTACCGTATCCTTGCCATTGTTCCGCACTCTAACACCGGACACAGAGAGGACCTGCTTGTAAAAATTCACTTGGTATACAAAGGGAAAAAATATGCTGTGGCTGAACTTGGTTAAGCCCGGGGAATTGCGAAAACAATTGGTTCTGCTTATACAAAGACCAACCAGTTCAGCTAAAAAATCAAGCTACGCCTAGTTGAGCCAAGCGTAGCAAGGCGGTTCTTCTGTTCCTTCAGCACAGCGCCGCCGCTTGGCTGCAGCAGATCGTTCCAGCCTCGCTTTATACTCTTCATCCGACATACCGTAAGGCTGCGCCCCGACTACTGCGAGGAGCCGAGCCACAGCCCCATTTATACTTCTAGCGTGACGTCACAAACAGCGAGCGCCCTCTCTCGGCTGCGACACAGCTCCGTCTCGCCGCCACCATCCAATGGCGCGAGCCCCGTCTCTCGGTCTGGCGTGACGTCACACGGTCACGTGAAAATGGCGTGATGTCACCGCTGCGGCTCCTCTAAGGATTCACCGCCACCATCCGATGGCGCGAGCTGGGGCCCGTCTCTGGCGTGACGTCACACGGTCGCATGAAAGGTTATGTATGGAGGCGCCACGACACGCCAAAGGCTCGAAGTGCTAGCAGTATTGCTTTCGCAATAAAAACTTCATACCACTCGAATCTAGGCCGGCCGTACAGGCAACTGAACTATGAGAGGAATAGGAAGGCAAAGCACAGACAGTGGTGCTAGCAGCAAACGTGATCCTAACACGTGTGAAGTGGTCTTAATTGGCAGAATAATATGCAATCCACCGGTAAGAAGTCAAGAGAAGGAGTTGTGCTTATTCGCGACGGCGTTAAAGATCCGTGTCGTATAAAAGCCGGCGTCGGTGGAATTTGCCGTGAGCAAAAAATCGTGATTGGTCGACAGAGTCATGACATCACAAGCGCATGACCTCGCTGGAGTTTCCGGAGGTTCATGTCAAACGTGACGTCACGCGCGGAAGGGGAACAACGTCATGAAGCGGGAATTAATGATCACAGCATTTCTCAAATGGTTTTACTTTTTTACTTTATAAAAGTATGACTTCCTAAAAATGAATTTTTTTTTAATAATTCTAAGTTGCGATTCAGACCAAGGACGCTTGCATTGTGAGTTGTACACATTACCCACTGGATTCTGCAAACCACCCTTGCGCAGCTTGAGAAAAATGGGTGTTTATATGTATGTCGTTAGTAAACTGGTACCTTACGACTGCATGCTAATAGTCATGTGTAATTAGAGACTAACATATTCGGCTATCGCGTCATACCCGAAAGGCGGGGCCTCAGTATCCCCCTACAGTTTTCTTTTTTTTTTTAACGCTACAGCGTTTAAGACGCAGTTCACCAGAAAATCCGGCATCATCTTCGTGATTGAAAAATCACGAGCGTGGGGCTGGCAGGCGTTAGCTGCCAGCTAACATGGCTGGGCAGTGACTGGAAGTAGGGTTGCTTGACCTTACGTCTGGCAGGAGCTGCTAACTTGGGCCTCTCCTTTCATATGGGAGGGTGATATCAGAATCAACCAGCCAGGATCGTCGCACTCACGTTACCCTAGACCAAGCAGTATCGTTTGTGCGGCTTGGTTAAAACAGGGCTCGGGTGGTAGCTAGCCTACGCTATCTCGTCATGCCCTCATAGGCGAAGTTTAAGTGTCCCACCTAATTTACCTTGAGTAGGTATCATTGCCGCACTTGTATTTTCCTGAGCCGTCACTCGTCTAGGATACCCGGTGACGATATTCGGAGGCACCAAGCGGCTGATCCTGTCCAACGCGTCGTGGATGGGATCCCGCAACCCGTTCATCGCGATCGCATATGTCTGCGTCGGCTGCCTGTGCGTCGCGCTTGGCCTGGCCTTCATCGTCATTGACAGGAAGTTTGGCAGCATGTGAGTGTCTCCGCTAAGTATTTGGAATCGATGAGTTATGTGTGCGACTTCAGGCACTTAACGAGTGGTGAGCGTAAGTGCCAGCGATTCATTACGCAAGGTGCGGCTAATGCTGGACACTGAAGGGGAACGCATCACGTGTAGACTGGTAACGTCTCCGTTTCAAGGCGGTTGTAGTGCCCTCTCGGCCAGGAAACGCCATCTTGAGTCACAGTGATTTCGGTGACCTCCTAGGGCGTGGTGGTTCCTTATTTCCCGCCTGAAATAGAACACCAATACATGGCAGTGGCATGGCGATATTATGCGACCAATAGAGCTAATTATGAATTGATGTTCCTCTGCGTTTGCGGTTCTTGACAAATCTACCAACCGAAGCTGCTAAACCCTGAACTAAACGTCTGTTTTAATATTAAAATGACTTAAAGTGCAGCCTGCCACCAGGTAGCAAAAGAAGCAGCCACGAAAGAACTCAGCTATAGGGGAATCGCATATTTGTTTTTTGTTTTCTTTTCCGGTTCCGATGCAGCAAATTCCCGATGCCCGATATCTCGGACTTCTACCAGCACCGGCATTTGTGGAAGGGGCGCAAGCCGTCTCTCTTGCCACTGCCCCGGACCCGCTCAGCCAGCGTAGCCGGACGGCCTCCAAGTCGGTCCAGCGTGTTACCGTGACCGCAGTCTGTGCGGTTACTCCGGGAAGATGAAGGGTGCGTCGCTTATAGAGCGGTCTACGAAGATATGGCTATAATGAATCAGCCATGTTCAAGTACAGGCCTCTTTGAAACGGTATTTCACATTGACTTGATAGTGAACAAATGTCGATAATTTGCCTAAGAGGTAAAAAGGGGGTAAAAAATTCTAGGGCACACTTTGGATCCCTAAACTGCTATGAGGTGAAAGCCTCTATCGCGAGGTAGTCCGAAGCCCTCCACAACGGCATCTCTTTCTCTCTTTTTTTCACTCCCTACTTCGCGATGACGTAATAGCGTAAGCTACAAGCCAACAAGTAAAGCCCCGCTTTAATTGAGTCGTAAGAACGTACCTGCGTGGCCTAGGGATAACGTGAATGCAAATGTTTTGGTAGGTTGATTGTGATATCACCCTCCCATATGAAAGGAGAGGCTTGAGTTGGCAGCTCCTGCCAAACGTAATGTCAGGAAGCCCTACGTCCAGTTAGTGCTCGGTAATGTCAGCTGCCAGCTACCGCCTCCAACGTAACGAAAGCGTTACGGACGGACGCACGGGCGGACGGACACGATCCGCGAGCGTGAGCCATTAAAGGTTATCGCCTTAAAAACGGGACTTCCGAAACGTGACGTGTCCGTAGGAATTCGCTATGCACTCTTTTTCTGCAAGTGGAACGTCGGCATCAGGACGAACGAGTCGACTTCCTGCTTCTCTAGAACTGTTAGAAATGAGTACTACTCGCAACACGATGAAACAAGATTCTTTTAGCACACTAGCACTAAGTGTCTCTCAAATGGAAAGGCCGTCTTCTCCAAGGACGAAGTTAGGATGATCTTTCGCCTGATAATTAGTAGATTACGCCTGCATGCCAGTAAGTAAGTGCGACCTGGAACAAAAATCGAAGTGGAACCCGAAGTGCTAGCTCACCTAATTCAGGTTTAGTGTAACTATAGTGCCTAGAATAGTATATTCTAGGCACTATAGTGTAACCTCACTAAATGAGTCGCCATACTTTTAGTGTGGATCGGCGGTTTTGGAATAGCGTAAAGATAGCAGGATTTCAAGCGGAAGATGCATTGAAGCTATATTAACAAAGACCGCATTGTTTCACTGCGAGCACCTGGATGAATCGTGCAGTGCTGTAGCAACAGTTCCGTTCACGCGGTTAAACTGACATAAAAAAAAAATGATCTTCATGATCAACAACGTCGACAACGCTGCATTTTCAAGATAACGAGGCCTTTAACGGTGTCGCATTTATGCGCTTTTTTGTGTGTAGATATATAATATATTTCGAGCGATAATTTTCATCGCTGCTCAAACCTTCTTTTCATCCGCCAAGAAATTATTAAGTAGAGAGACTGGCAAATCAGGCGACGGGGAGCCCCTCAACCTCGGTGGCCCACGAGGCCCAGGCAACTATCGCCGCTTGAACGGCAGGACTAGGATTGTACATTGGTGCCTCTATCTGATCCGCGGTACGGACATTAGAGGGGGTGGTTGTCATGCGTCGACATACCCATAAAATGTAGGTCAGGTCTTCGGTTCCTTGGCAGTCTTACATTCGACACTGTGAGTGAAAGGTCGCGATCCATTTACCTCTGCCATTAGGTATAACTTATTTATTTATTTATTTATTTATTTATTTATTTATTTATTTATTTA
>JAJIZL010020279.1:15002-26368 GCA_023969395.1 Amblyomma maculatum | reverse complement strand
TACATACATACATACATACATACATACATACATACATACATACATACATACATACATACATACATACATACATACATACATACATACATACATACATACATACATACATACTCGGGTCTTTCCTTTGATATAAGAGGGTGATATCAGTCAGCCTGGCAGGACCCTTGCATTCACTTTACTCCTAGGCCAAGCGCACCTTCTTACAGCTTGGTATCACACGCTATCGCGTCATACCCATTAAGGCGGAGCTTAAGTGTCCTCCATAATTTTTTTCCTTCTTGTATGGTCTTTAAAAGGAACACGTAAAAAACACACCAGTTGCTCTTATGCCGGCTGTTCCTTCCTTCGTCTTAGTTTTATTTTGCAATCAAATTTATTGAAGAAATATTATTACACTTCGATATCCAGGTAACGCAGGGTGCGTATCATACCTGTGATCTCAGCCGGTCGGTAACAGCGCCATCGCGCTGTATATTTGGCGCCCTGTGTACAAATAACGGAGCCATTCTTGATGTTACCGTATGAACCTCGTAGAACAAAGATTGACGAACCATATTATACGCCATGTTGGTTCACTGGTTGGTACACTTGGGTACTGATTAAATGTAATTAAAAAATTGCGCAGAACACGAAAAGCGCCTATGTGCTTTGCGATATCAGTGGGCGCTGATAGTTCCCCGGAGGTAGAAACGCATGTCGATCATCTTTACATAGAAGAAAACAGATTCTCGCTGATTCATGCTTGTTTGCTGACTAAACCAATCACAGCCATAAAAAGCGGGAATACTGAACGCCGTCTCACCCCACTTTGATAGTAATAACACGCGCAGTGACGTTCTCGATACACCACCTGGGCCTAGTTGACGGCCAGAAGCCAGCGGTATAGACTCCCCATGGCTGTCGGAATTTCGGAGATATTTTTACATGCCAGAAGCCCGAAATAAGCGCGTCATGTTCTAAATGTATCGCAATGAGTCAAGTATCTGTTATACAAAATTGCCTTTCATAAGACGCCTGACTACTGTGCGTAGTACCCGGGTTCGACCCCACCGCCGACAGCTGCGTTTCGATGGAGGCGAAACGAAGTGGCGTCTATGTGCTGTACGATGTCAGTGCACGTTAAAGATCCCCAGGTGGTCGAAATTACTCCGTAGCCCTCCACTACGGCTCCTCTTTCTCTCTTCACGCTTTTGCTCCCCCCTTCCTCCCATCCCTTACGGCATGGTTCAGGTGCCCACAGAACAAGTGTGACAGATACTGCGCCTTTCTTTTCATGTGAACCAATTATTATTATTTATCGCTCCCACTGCTGACATGTCCTCGAGTTGCATACTACAAGCAGTTTCATCGGTCAAATCTTTTTCTGGCTTTTTTTTTCTTTTGTGATTCCAGTGTTTCTTGTATTCGAGAACATCTAAAAAACATTAATTCTCATATCTTAATTAAAAATTGATTCATAGGAAGGGAAAGGCGCAGTATCTGTCACACTTGCTATGTGGACACCTATATCTTAATTGTGCAAAACTTGTTATTATTGTAAGCTGGACGACCGAGCTATATCAGTACTGCCAACAATGGGGTCGAACATCGATCACTCCGAATTAACGTTGATGGTGATCATTCACAAATGAGAATGACGTTTGCGTGAAACGAAGGATGATGATGAAAAATCACAAATGGGGATAAAGTTCCCGAAAGTGCTCTCAATATTTTCATTATTACGTGCTCACTGGGTTTCGTAATAAACTTTTGCAAGCTTTGAGACCCACTTCAATCTGTCCTCCCTCCACTCCGGGAGGATTCTAAAGGATTCTAAACTATACTATACTATACTCCGGGCAGTGCAAGAGGCTTGTGGATTCTAAACTATAACAACTGAAATCAAAACGGGGAAAAGAACTCGTCTGAGTGACGAAGCTCGCACAAAGAAAATAGCATATTACGATATGGCAGAAAGTGAGGCGAAGTGAACGAGAAATTTCTGGAAATAAATGGCAGGGATACCTAATATTGTGTGTCGAATATGTGGTAGCAATAGAAACCGTTAAAGTTTTTGCATCGAATGTTCTGTCATTCTTCCATGGCTACGTTCGCAGACGCTTACACGCTTGTTTCCACACTCCTACGTATACACGTGGTCGTCTAGCAGATGTTTACATGTTTCCGCGAAGTTGTTTAGAGGTGTCGACACGGGTAAAATGAAGATACATCGAAACGTATAATTGTCACTTCTTGTCTAAGGACGTTACCAGTCATTGTGACTGCCACAGCGTTCTTTTGTTTTTCGACGAGGTTTATAACCCTAGCGCAATAATAAGTGGCAGGAATGGCTGATAATGCGCATGAGTTATTGCACGTCATTATTGTAGAGCGACATTTGTCTCACAGTAGATACGGTGGTACTTGCGATGATGATGATGATGATGATGATGATGATGATGATAATATTTCTCACTCGTAGCCCTTGGAGATGGCTCCTGTGGCCGTGACGTCATCATACGCGTCCAGGGAGACCAGATCCTGGAGGCTAGAAGTGAGCGCCTGCGCGGGGTGAGCCGCTTCTTCAACCGAACACTCACAGAGAGTGCCAAGGTGGACGGCAAGTACATGGTGAGAGGTCTCTACTCACCCGCCCCGCCTCAATATGTGGAAGGGTTTACTCTGTCTGGTATATGTGAACGGAGTGAGCTCCAAAGTTCTAGGAAATGAACGAAATATTCAGCCTGTACATTTCAAATAGAATTTTAAGCTATAATACAACGAGCCCATGGAGATTTGTTTTTTCGGCTTTGTGCTTTTGTCACACTCGGTAAGGCGGCGATTTCTAGAGCAGATTGTAAACCCAAACTTTGTGACAGAACTTTGGTACTGTATGCGCTCGATTTATCGTTAGACCAAGCACAACCGCTGGTCGCAGCTTGCGCCTGCCGTGAGCGGGAGTCGAACCGTCCGACAACACATGCAAGGGTGCCTCCATGGGAGCGGATGACTATAGGGCTGACTATGGGGATGACTCATGGGTGTTCATGAGGAGTGGCCATGCTATCACAATGTGACACGTAATAAGCGACAAGTGTCCCCTTTCGGGGGATGATTTTTAAATGCATGTCTTCGTTCAGTGTATGATATGCTATATGGCCGATCCAGAGACAGACCTCTAACATTTCCTCGTCTTGCTCAGCTTTCCATCACCGGTGTCAGCAAGGAGGTGCTGGAGACTCTCCTGGACTACGCAGAGACCGGAACCTTGACATTGTATGATCACGAAGTGGCCGAAGTCTACTTCGCTGCCCACAAGTTAGAGATGCCCTTCGTCGTTCACAAATGCATGCAGGTACAGAGACAATGGGGCTGCCTCGCTGCTTATTGCTTGCTTTGAATGGCTCCGGCAACAGTGATAATCCACACATCTTCAGAGGCCACGGGTTTGGCGCCATACTGCTGCACTTTCTCCTTATGTCATAGTTACTTTAGCATGACCAACGGTGACATGGGTAGGACGTTGTTTTCGAGCTATAGAGTTCGAACTGTGAACTTTGAACTGGGCGGTTGAGGTATCTGACAAAGCACGTCCTTTTATTCCTTCCCTCGTCCTTAAATAAGGCAGAATGGTGGGCCTGTTGGTAAATCATGAAAGGGATGAACACCATAAAGAAACACAGAAGACGAGAGCACAGAGATGAGCCACAGAGGACAAGGCCTGGGCTATAACAACTGATGTTTCTTATTGAAAAGAGACCGCCGAGTAAACACCCCGTATGCGCCAAAACAGGTAAATTAAACTGTACGTCTGATGTTCCAAAAAATCAATCAATTTCCTTTAAGGCGATTGCAACAGAAAGTGATATGTTGAGTTCTAGTTTTATTTTTCTTGTTTTTCGGAGGAAGAGGAGGTGGCTGCATTCAACCCTTTTACCTGGTGACTTTGTTATATAGTCACTCCCATGGAATAGACGCAATGTTTTTAAGCTATAGTGTTCAGAACTATGAAGCTATGGTTAGCGAAAAGGAAATACTAAGCCTTGCGAACCGAATGCTTCCAAAAGGACGTCTACGAACCCTCAGAGCTTACACACAGTCTTTACAGCGAGACTACTGGTTCAGAAACATTATCCCGGGTAAACGACATTGTAACCAGTAGCTTCGTAATGAGCACAAAAATACAAGCTAAAGTAAAAAATGTTAGACTCGACGGAGGAGGTAATATTAAGCTTATAGGCTTCATGGTCAAACTGCACATTGTACATTGTCATACTACATGTGTCATTGTACAGATGCAAAGGCGTTAAAGGGAAGCATCCCGGCCTGCAGGCAAACTCCTGATCTGAGGGAAATAGTGCAGGCTAGATGGAAAGCATAGATCCCTGACAGTATCTCGCTGAACTAATAATAAGCGATGACTTAAAAGGCTGTTATTTTTTTCCTGCACTGTTATAAAAGCTTGTACTTTGAGCGTATAGGCTCGCTATAGCTTGCTGGGCCAATCGTGGATATAATTGAAATCAGTAAAAGTAAATCATATTTGTATTCGATCTCTATGGATCTTAGGGTTAACAGCACTACGCGTGGAAGGCACCTCTTTCGGCATTGTCCAAATCAACGAAACATGGGACAGGCATACCAAGGGAATTTCGTCGACACAGTGGTTGACATTCAATAGCCGAAACGAATCTAAGGCCGTAATATAAACTTTCAAATGTATGGTTCAGCCTTCCTCCTACGCTTATAAAAGCGATGCACTTTGACCCTCGTAATAAGGCATGATGGACAGTAATATACGTGCGCAAAAAGACGAGACAAAGAGGAGCCGTCGTTGTCCACTTCTCCTCTTTGTCTCGTCTTTTTGCGCACGTATATTACTGTCTATCATGGTTCACCAACTCGCCCAATCAGCCGTTCTTCTACAGTAATAAGGCAGTCGAGATGCCTCGCGACTTGTTCATTATAGATTTTACTTTATTGCAGTTGTTCGTGGCCTTGACCGCAATTTATCTTTGTCGGCGGTCTTTCTATGATCGTGCAGACCGAGGGTGGCATAGGAGTCACTTAGACGGCTACCAATCCGCATTACGGGAACCTCCAACACGAGCGTCGAGCTTCCCCGACGAGGTCGAAAATATATGTAGCCAGCCGAAAATGTCCGCCTCGCCAAAGAGCGCATCTTCTAACCACAACACGTGCAAACAAGCCTCTAAGAATCAGTGTCGCAAAAAAAAAAAAGGAAGAAAACTATCCAGAATATGCAACTTCGTTGCTGAAACCGTTGCAAACCGCGCCGTTTTAAAATTGCATACTGAAAGAGACGGCGACCTTATTCGGACACACCGTACGACACCAGCGAAAACCTACTTTATAACTGAGAACTAAAATCTTCATTGCAGACTGAGGCACTGCAATACAAACCAAATTACGTATTTGCATAGATGAAAAAAATGCATTGCAAGGGAACCACAGTCGACATCACGAAGTTCATTTAATGATTTGGTATGGTTTAGTTTGTGGGGTTTAACATCCCAAAGCAACTCAGGCTATGAGAAACGCTGTAATGGAGGGCTCCAGAAATTTCGACCACCTGGGGTTCTTTAACACGCACTGACATCGCACAGCACACGGGCGCCTAGCTTTTCGCCTCCATCGAAAAGTGGTCGCCGAGGCTGAGCGTTCATTTAATGCTTTTTTCTTTACTTATGTTACTATTTTGCGCTTAAGAAATTAAGGCTACTAAATTAATATTGGCATCTGTCGATAGGGCGCTACGTTTCAATCCCAAGCAAAATGCTATAATCAAAAACAGATTTTTTTTTAAGCGGAAAAGGACCAAGTACATGTAAGTGTTGCAAATACCGGTGGAACAGAAATGCTTGTGTCAGCACCTGTCTTTCAGCACCTGTCAGCACCTGTCCTTGGTTAAAAGAAGCTATGCTGTAACCATTATTCACTACACAACAGTGACAACTCGCCTTTTCCCCCGACGACTTCATCAGTTTGAACCTTGTGGCGGGAAGATTCCTAAGCCCCACCTTCTCGCCTATAAGTGCGTTTTGCTGCGGAACAAACGGTAACACCGCGCATAAAAGCCATATAATCAATTCTCACCATTGGACAGAGTTGCCCTCAGTTCTTAATGGGTGTTAGGGTAACTTTTCAGAACAGAATTAACTGATGGCGGAATTGTGATTTCGACTTTTTTCGAAGGTACGGCCGCTTGTCAGCTTTGAAACCTTGGCCGCTGCTGGCCGTTCCGAGCCGGCAACCAAGCCACCGTTGCCGCCTCAACCCTTGTCTTCACCTCGCGATGGGCGAACCAGCCCACAATTCCAGACCGGAGCCGAAACCGAATCCAAGTCAGAGCAAGTGCGCACCTCTTTGCACATTGCTAACGCAGTGATAAAAGTATACCAGAGTATAAACTGTGAGAGCTGACAGGTAACATGCACCTCCTACAGCCTCCAGTAGGGCCTGAACCTGCAAGTGACGGCCATCCCAAGCCGGAACCCCATTCCCCGACACCAGCACCACGGGTGTCTACACCGCCTGCTGGCCAGGAAGAGCAGCCCCAAATCAAGGCTCCGGCAGACACTGAAGGGAAGGAAGGACAGGTGACAGCGACCGTGTTATAGATTACTCGCTCAATGCCAAACATTATCTCTGGGGCTCAGTATATTGACTGAAGCCGAAGCTAAATCTAAGCCAAAGTAATTACGAACCTTCTTGCAATTCGTTAACCCAATTTTAAAAGTGCACCGAATTAAAACTGTGATGAATGAACTCTGATTTACGCTCCTTATACAGCCCCAAGCAGCACCTGAACCTCCAAGTGACGGTCATCCCAAGTTGGAAACCAAGTCTCCGACACCCGCACCACGGGTGCCTACACCGCCTGCCAGCCAGCAAGAGCAGCCCCAAGTCAGAGCACCAACGGATGCTGGAGTCAAGGAAGGACAGGTGACACCCATAGCCTTATGGATTATTCATTCCATGTCAAACATTATCTGGTTAAGGAGCGCATTATATACTGCTGCACACTGTCCACATTCTATTCAGGTACCACCGGACAGTGGCCATGAGGCTGTGCTTGACAGCCAACGCTTGCCGGAACCCGTTCAACCTGCGCCTGAAGGTGTCCAACAAAAAGTCAAGGCGCCAGATGATACTCAAGACAGTGATAAACAGGTCGGAGCTACCTGTCCAATTACACGCCCATTCTCGTAAACAACGCCATTTAGCTAATTTAATTAGGTGTCACTTTCTAATTCAAATATGAAGGAAAGCGGTCTACGGAATAAATGGTAGTCCCTCAATCGTGTGCGGCTAAGTGTAGTGGCCAGTGTGCTAGAGAGCATTTACATTCTCATGTAGCAGCCCTTTGTTGCGAGAAGACCGATATTCAGTTCTACTTTGGTAAGGATGTGTTGAACTTATTTCATTGATCATCTTTGTCTAGATAATGCCCGCCTCCAAGCCTGAAGCTGCGGTTGACAGCCAACCCAAACCGGAGCCCCAAATGCCCAAATCACCACCGCCATTGCAGCCTCCAGAATCCACTCCCCAAGCCAAGGATACAGCCGACGCCGAACCAAAGGACGACCGGGTTCAAGTTCCAGAGACGCAGCCCGAGACGGAAATTCCCAGAATACTGAGGATCGCGCCCCAGCTGAAGCCGATATCAGCCCAGTCACAAGATCACACCTACAAGAGCGCCGGTAAGCCTGCGAGCCCCAAGACCGCAGAACAAAAAGCACCGCCAGCAGAAACAGTGCCAATACCGTCGATGCTGAAAACGGCTGAAGGTCAAAAAGTCAAACCGGGGTCCCCGATGAACATCTCTGGCTCCAGAACTGCCTCGCCTAAAAGGTCCTTGGTACGCCCAGGAGCGCCTCTAGAAGGTCCGAGTAAGCAAGTCCAGAAAGTGGTCGTGGAGGAAGTAATCGGTCCAACCACGTCTCAAGCGCAAGTCCAGTCTGCGGCCCCAGCGTTGCAACATGGCCGGACAAAAGATGAGCCGAACGAGAAGCCAAAACAGTTTTCCTTGGCTTCGCCTTCGGCTCCGGCTCGGACATTCCTGGACATAGTCTTGGCACACTTCAAACAGCTAGCTCCAGAGTGGATAAGAGCTCTCGTGCCTGACGACATCATCCAGCATCTCAAGAAAGACGACTTGGAAACCTGTTGGTATGTAGAAAGGAAGTTAGACATATTGGCATGGTAACCGGTACATTTTTATAGTCGGGTACAATTCAAAAATGAGGTGGCAAATGTCTCAAGCCAGCGACGACGAATGATAGTCATGAGATCGAGATTAATCTATAACACCAAGTCGTGATTTATCCCCTGTAACGGAATCGATAAGCAGGCCGATACCGTCAGAGGGCAGGCATCCATCAAGATATTTGCTGCTTCATTCTTGAGTGTATCCGACTGAAGTTTAGCTTCAACGTTTCCCCAAGATAAGGTTTTTGTGAACTAATTGGTTCATGACGTTAGCGAAGGAAAACTGTGCTAAAACCCTAAGAAGACCAAACAGTACAGGCATGTCCAGTGAGAGGTACTGACATCTAGGTTGAACACAACACGGAATAGAGCTACTATCCTAATTTGGAGAAAAATGACAACAAAAAAAAAATGATTTTTTTTTGTTCACTATAGTTAAATTTAATAATAATGCCAGTGACGCCTTCTCTTTCAGACTTTCGTGCTGTTTGTTTGTTTGTTTGTTTGTTTGTTTGTTTGTTTGTTTGTTTGTTTTGTTTTATTAAGACACGCAACTCCTCACAGTGGAAGAGCAGGTTCTTAGACCGAGATCAGCGGCTAGGCAATTGGCCTCAAGGAATGATTCCATGATCTATGGCGATTTTCAATGAGTGATTCAGAGCAATTTTTTTTTTTTTTTTTTTTGCTCGCCGAAACCGAAGAGCTCTTACCCATGAGCGATCTATGTTCCGATCCGTAGTTCTGATTGCGCATGATAGTGCGATGCCTAGACTCCTTAGACATGCGGAAAACGCTCGGATCATCGATTGGAATTCATTAGTTTAACACGGATCCGAAGTGGTCTTAACATTTCAAGGAAAACTTGGCGCAAGGAGGAACAGACTGGACAAAGTGCGATTACTAGTTTTGCGCTCAGTCGATTGTCAGAAGTTTGCTTGGAGGGTTCTAATTTATTGCTGCCATGGTTTTGCGTTTGTAACCTAAGCACGCACATTTATTTTCTGGAAGCTAAGCTATTGCAGATGACCTCAGAGCAGATCACATGCAACGAATTTGCTTCGCATATACACAGATCTCTGCTCCGAAGAAATATTTCCATCGGAGAGCTAGGCAAGAGGATCGTTCGTAGAAACGCATTTTTTGTGGAGTCAAAGCATTCGAAACCCACTGTACTTCATCGGATTTTAGATCCCGTCATATAGGAAGGAAAAATCAAGTATTGAAACCCAGCGCCACGTACACCTGAACGAAAAATGTGCTCTAATTATATAACATATCCTTACATTTTACATCAACACTCTTAAATTACCGCCCAGTACGGTGAATCAGTAGTTAGGGCACTCGACTGCTAAACCCTAGAACACGGATCGAATCCTGGCCGCGACTGCCGCTTTTGGATGGAGGCAAAAGGCAAGGCTCCCATGTGCTGTGCGATGTCAGAGTACGTTAAAAAAACACGTCGAAATTTCCGGTGCCCTCCACTACGGCGTCTCTCATAGCCTGACTCACTTTGGGACGTCAAACCCCAAAAAATCGAACCAAACCTTATATCACCACTTCGAAACATATATGCTTGCCTGCATAACCAAATGTGTTCGAAATAACAGTAATTTTTAGAATAACTAAAGCTGAGAAGAGCCCAGCTGTCGTGGCTCATCAAATAGGGCGCTTGACTACTGAGCCAGGGTACCCAGGTTCGGATCCCGCCACCGCGAACGCGTTCATGTGGTAGCGAGACTCAAGGCTCCCGTGTACTATGTGATGCACGCACATTCCAGAATATCAAGAGGTCAAAATTTTATCAGCCCTCCACTACAGCGTCCCAGATAGGCTGAGTCACTTTTGGACGTAAAACGCCTTAACGCGGAGAATCCTTCCAAGACCAGGAATTTCAAAGCATGTTAAAACTCCATTGTCGTCCCTGCCTCCGTGGCGCAATCGGCTAGCGCGTTCGGCTGTTAACCGAAAGGTTGGAGGTTCGAGCCCTCCCGGGGGCGAGCAGGGTTTTCTTTTATAATCAAGTTTCCATAACGTAAAGTTATGTGTATCTTGTATATTGTTTTTTTTTTTTTCTGTGTAACGTTCTCGTCTTTACAGCGTTACTGTTGTGGACTTCCAACGTGCGTTGACTCGCGTAATTTTTCCACGATTCTCTTGCACCTGTTATTAATGCCAAAACATTAGATGTCTATGTTCGCAAAATCGTCTCCGCGAATCTGATTCGCGAAATGTGTCACCAGAAGTTGGTATCTGGTGATGCCATATGACGCCATAGGGCATTAAAAAGTGTTCAGTCAGGCGACGTCATAGTCGATGCCGCCATGGTGTGTGACGTCAGCAGTTTGATTACGTCACTGAGTAAATGCCATAGGTTATGAGTCCTGTGACGTCATGGGTCATGCGGCATCATAAGTCGATGACTGATAGGATATGTGATGCCACTACAAATGACGTCAGTTGTTCGGTGACGTCGCACCGCCAGTCAATTAGAAGGTTGCGTCAAACTATATCCTGAATGGCACGACACACCGACGTCTGTTTCCAAAAAAAATGTACATCGCGGCTTGATAATATCGAAGATCCAAGAATGCTGGTAAATAGATGCAGAAAGCCGTCGTATAGGGGTCGACTTCGTTGCAACGCTAATGCTTTCGCACTTTCCCAATGCAGTTTCTACAGTGTCTCTAAGTTTCTCTTTAAACTTTGGTACGATTCCGTTATTTCTTATTGTTTCCGTTGCCCCCTTCACTAATTTAAATATACCCTACATCGGGATATCTAAACATTGAAATAAAAAGTTTAAATGACTACACTTGTGACGTCATTTGCTTTCCCCTCAAACTGTTCTCAGTTGCATACGCAGCCATATTACTCGACCAGCCGCGTCGTCGTGGCGCATCAATGGTTAGAGCTCTCGACTACTAAGCCCCGGGTTCGATTTCCCCGTGGCAACCGCGTTTCGGTAGAGGCGAAGTACAAGGCTTGCTTAGGCAGTGCGATGTCAACGCACACTTAATTGAAATAATCCAGAGCCCTCCATTACAGCGTCCTCATAGCCTGAGTCGCTTGGGACGTTATCACCTATAAACTAAACCGACCATTAAACGCATTGATTGATTGATTGATTGATTGATTGATTGATTGATTGATTGATT
>JAJIZL010020279.1:0-12005 GCA_023969395.1 Amblyomma maculatum | reverse complement strand
AATAATAATAATAATAATAATAATAATAATAATAATAATAATAATAATAATAATAATAATAATAATAATAATAATAATAATAACTGGTTCACAGGAAGGGAAAGGCGCAGTATCTGTCACACTTACTTCTGTGAACACCTGAACCGCGCCGTATGGGAAGGAAGAGAAGTGGGAGTGAAAGAATGCTTCTTTTTTTATTATTCGTCGATATGTCATTCCCTTCCATTGCTCTTCGCTGCTCCGGCGGGGTTCCAGACGCTCCCCGAGCCGCGAGACACGGAGGACGAGGTCCGTCTACAGCTGGACATCCTGCGTGAGACGTATCTGCAGAGGCGAGAGTGCGACGGCCACGGGGAGGATGCAGTGCCACCCAAGTCGCGGCTGTACTCGCTGGTCAGTGCCCTGCTCCACAGACACCGCTTCATCAACCTGCACTGCTACGAGCCGGTATGTGAGCCGGTCTGCCCACAATATAGTGCACATATGTTTATTAGGCATGTTTATTAGACAGAGAGAAATAGAGAGTTGAGACAATGAGCGCACCATGAATTAACCAGAACAGAACAGAAAGTAGGCTCACGCACGCATCAGAACATGACGAGATTTACTTTATTAAAAGCAAGCAAATCTGGTTTGGCTCAGAGAACCCAGAAAAAAAATCTTCGAAATAATTTCTCAATCGCTTATATTATTCAGAACTAGGAACTGACCCTCAAGAAAACATAACTAAGCACTCGTTAAGAAATTCACGACATAAGCATGACATTATCGAACTTATCTTTTGCTCAAATTAATGTCTGTAAGTATTCGTCATTTTCTATGGATGCGCAGCCGCGTCATTTTGTACCCGATGGATGATTTTAATGACACTGTCTCCAACGCGGTGTGCTGTAGACATTGCATTCTATTTCTTTCCTTCCTTACACTTGTTTTTGCGTGCGGGTATCTCTTAATTCTCCTACAAGTAAGCTTCTTCAGTGAGTGCCATTTCAATACGTATGCTGTATATGAGTGCGGTTTTTTTACACTGTTGTTTAATGTGCCTCTACACCTTGTCCTATGTTTCGCCTGCAATAGCGAATTAACAAAAAAAAATTTCCCCAATATAGTAAAACCACACTATTGCAGTAATACATCCCCACATCACCCCTAGTGTGTCTCGTATTTTCTCGCTAGTAACGTCATTGCTATCGCCGAAAATGGTGGCAACATTAACTACTTGATGCATGCGAAGTACAAGCCTGACCTTGCTGCACACGGAAAGATTGAAACATTTCCATCATTATTTCTATATTACGGTATACCGCGGTTGCCTCAAAGTAAAAAAAAATTCAAGGACACTTTGGCGACTAAAGTGATGAAAGGTGAAAGCCTGAGTGCTGGATTCTGCTACGCGATTGTTGCGCATGTAGCCATGGATGCTGCTACGAGTAAAGCGAGCGACTACTCTTCCACATTCTGCGAGTGCATTTAT
This sequence comes from Amblyomma maculatum, assembly GCA_023969395.1. Lineage (NCBI taxonomy): Eukaryota > Metazoa > Arthropoda > Arachnida > Ixodida > Ixodidae > Amblyomma > Amblyomma maculatum. Next base: position 10,531 of record JAJIZL010020279.1, on the reverse strand, counting down.
TCAGTGAATTCTGCTTGGCAGCGAAGAGATCGCGCTCCTTGTATACTCGCAGTTGTTCTACGTTTACTGCTGTGTGGTTGATTTTGCCGGGTGCGCGACATTAATTAAGAAATAATTGATTAATTAATTACATAACTGTCACAATCAGTAATTAACAGGTAATTAGGCATTGATTAGTGAGCAGTAATTAACAATTCATAATTAGTATTATATATTTTATTAACGATTAATTACGCAGCTGTCACTAATTAGTACCCCGCCGGGGTGGCGCAGTGGTTACGGCGCTCGACTACTGTTCCCAAGGACGCGGGATCGAATCCCGGCCTCGGCGGCCGCTTTTCGGTGGAGGCGAAAAGCAAAAAGCGCCCGTGTGCTGTGCGATGTCAGTGCACGTTAAAGAACCCCAGGTGGTCGAAATTTCCGGAGTCCTCCACTACGGCGTCTCTCATAGCCTGAGTTGCTTTGGGACGTTAAACCCCACAAACCAACCAACCAACCACTAATTAGTAATTAATAATTTAGTATTTGCTCATTAATTGTCATATGGCCATTTAAGCACGCATTCGCGCATACTGTGGCGGTGCTCTATGATTGGTCGAGACCTCCATGACGTCATTCCGTCTCAACCAATCAGAGCCGCCGCAAAAGCGTGACACTTTTGCTGACAACAACGATGAGGCAATAAAGGCTTTCGCCTTAAAAAAATGATGTCCAAAAAGGGTGGATTCGGCTGAGCGTGTGCGTGCTGTCCTTCGCCCGCCTGCGTTCGCATGGCCAGGACCCCCAGGAAGCGGAGCGGGCCGGCTCTCTGCCACCGGTGCTACGGTCGTTCGGCAAACGGCGCTATTCGGTGCAGAGGCGGCTCGAGTGGACCGACCACCCGTGGCGGCAGGTGGGCTTCAGCGACCGCCTGAGGGCACCCGCGGGCGAGCCTGTCATTGCGGTGCTCGGAGGCGCCGACCCCGACAGGCCTGAGCGAGTGGCCACCGGTGAGTCGGCAGAAATACTCGTCACACCTGATTTTACAATAGCCAACAGTTTCCTCAAAAACTGGAATCCTGGAACAAACGCAGGTGACGGCAGCGATCGTCTCCTGCCGTTTTTCTCGTGTTTGTATCTTACAACGCCGTACCCCTTTTCCCAATCATGAACAGTGCAGGTAGGTCGCACGCAAACTTTCTTGGGCTTGGTTCTTGAAAGAACTCTCATCAACTGAACTCGTATCATTCAAACAGCCGGTTCATTCGAAATTGTGCTTTGGTCCCTTGAATTTCACTCGTATTAATAACATGCCTTACAATTCGAACCGCTTGTAACTAGAAAAAAAAATATATCAATCTTCAAAATCGCATCAATAATAATGCATTTGTTTCCATAATTCATTTTCTGACTTTTTTCTCACTCTAGTTTATTCTCAGTGCACTCGGAGAGGAAGAAAACTACTGAGGAGGTTAAGAGCAGGAGGCGGAAGAATTATAAGGGGCACTTAGGCTCCGCCTTTATGGGTATGACGCGATAGCTTAGACTACTGCCCCCTATTATAACGCTCGGATTTAACCAGACCATATGAATGTGTCTGCGTGGCCTAGAGGTAACGTAAATGCAAGGCGGATTCAAATATCACCCCCCCCCCCCCCTAAATTGAAAGGAGAAGCCAGAATTGGCAGCTCCTGCCAAACGTAACGTCAGCCAACCCTACGTCCAGTCACGGCCGGTCTCCTTCGAGACCAACCGTGGTTCAGTCAGCGCGTGTCTATATCAGCTGCCAGTTACAGCCTGTCAGCACCTTTGCTCGTGGTTTTTCGCTCACAAAGCCGAAGCCGGATTTTCTGGTGAAAAAAAAAAAAGGGAGAATCGATGTAATAGAGTCACCTCTCACTGACCTCTGCAATTCGGTCTTAGTCATCGACTAAATATTTCTTGCTCCTTTTAGGGTTGTGCATGGCACGACTCTATCCTAAGAAGAGCCCCTTGTTCAAGCGCTTCGGCATACTTCCACGTCCGCTGTACCACCTGAGGGCCGTGTGCTTCAATAGGACCCTCTACGTGGTCGGTGAGTGTTGTCAGCTAAAAACGTATACCTTCGAAGATGGCTCACTCGTGCTCGGGCAATGTATATTACCAACAACATGAAGTACTGCCGCGACATCCTAGGAAGCGACAGCGGTTGTGTGCCTTTGGACGCTGTAGCACTAGCTCATAAACCCTGGAATTTGTTTAAATAAGCAAAAAGATGCAACCATTTGAAATATTTGCGGAAAGATGTAAACATTTGATGTAATGTACACTTGTATGTGAATCGCTAAACGCAAAACTCATTCGGCCCTGAAGTACAGAACAAAATAAAGTACCCTTCCTATTCAATAAAAGACGTTCAATCAATCAAACTACAGAAATGTACGGAACAAGTGTTCGAGCAAGGGTATCATTCCATTGCCGCACCAGGGTGGGCCATGAAGCAGCCACGCATGGTGAGCTTGACATAGTTTTTGGCGGCGCTGAAGTCGCTAGCAGATCATGATGTAGCTGACGTCCCCCCCCCCCCCCCCCCTTTCAAGTTGCACAAAAGGAATCGGCGACACCGGTGCAAAAAAAATCAGTGAACATGAAATACGGCAACGCTTGATGAAACCAAATAAAGCAATTGGGGAGCTTCGATTTTCAAACCGAAGGGGACTGCAATGAAAAATTATTTGAGTAATAATTTTATAAAGCAGACAATTTTACCCAGGGTCTAAAAAAAGAGAGCTACATTATGCCAACAGAGGTCAAGGTCATGACCTGCGCATGGGTCGAGATCCTACTCACAGCACGTGTGAAGCTCGTTTGAGGTAGATAGACGCGCATACGTTAAAGAAGTACAGCGCACACACGCACGAGCGCACACCCCAAATGCCTCACACGAACAACAATCTCTCGCCTTTCCGGTGTATGACAAAACCCTTCGCCTCGCGCGAAGCCTAAGGTATCTCGTGCGACACCTGCGTCAGAAAATAACGGTGGCGTTGACCGGCCGTGAATAATATACGGCCACGGAAAATGCAAAAATCCGACAAAGCCCATGCTAAATATGTGCGCCTTGGCAGATAATCGTAAAGTTGGCGTCCTCATAATGTCACGCCACAGCTGACAGAGGACGCCGTTGTAGCCGGCAGTAGCGTCTGTGGCAAAGCCTCAGGGTATCGCATGTTGGAGTGAGCAAAGGGAAATGAAGGAGAGAATAATTTTTTTGAATTATTGTTATCATTGTTATTATTATTATTCTCATTTCGATGAAAGCCAAGTACCTTCATGCGGTGTTCCCATCACGCGGAGTCTCGTTAATGTCTCAACAACGACTAGCGGGCGACGATCCTATGGAGCACCGCCGACGAGGAAACGGCCTCCGGTTCGGCCGAAGGCGACTTCGTACATAATAAAAAAGCACTCTGGGTGGCCGCAGGAGGCAGTGAGGCAATCCTTTGAGCTACTGCATCCCGAGACGAGACGGTGGCTGTTGTTGTGTGTTCACTTTCTCTATCGCTGTCATGGAAGCCCCGACGTGAAGTTTTCCGGCACGTGCGGCTGTACTACGTCCCTCGGAAAGCCAGGTGATGACTTATTTAAGCTTCATCCTCAGGCCAATCTTCTTCCAAGAATAAACGCAGAAAAAAAAAATCATGAAACCGCGGTACTCAACAAATCACCAGTGACCAGTTCTTGGAAACAAAAAATAATAGTAATATGGAGAAGGCGAAGCTGGAGGCATTGTTCAGAGCGAGTTGGGGTAGGGAGAGGAGACAGAGCCAGATAAGTACCCCACAAATGCCAAGACGGTGAGGAGTTCATAAACAAGATTGTTGTGATCATATAGATATTTAAAAACAGGCGTTCGAGGTGCCGACTTCAAACGAGCTGAAACGGTATAGTAAGTGCGCTCAGCTGATCAACCCGAGAATGTAGTCATTAGTCCGGAGTTTGATGTAAGCGCAGTGCGGAAGACGCCCGTCTTTTGTGCGGTGTTAGGGCAAGTTAAATAACCCTAGGCGATCTAAATCATTCCGGATTCCTCCATTACCACGGCACTTCTTTCTCTCCTTCTCCTTTAACTGCCTCCCCCAACCCTTCCCTGATGGCAGCGGCTGACGCGTACGCAGATGAATGGGGCAACTACTGTTATTTTATTTACACAAAACTAACTTGTATTCCTTACTCGCCTTTCTTGAATACTATATACAAGTTCCCTGCCCACTTTACCGTGGCCCCCGGGCCCTCCGCCTGCTTGTTTATGTCACAGGTGGACTGGACCTCCGCCAGGCAGCGCTCAAAGTGAAGCGACCATCGAGGTGCTGTTTCGCCCTGGACTTGGCCTCCATGAAGTGGCGAAGGTGAGTCGAGGACTCAACCCCTTTTGACCTAGTAGCCGATGATTAATTCTTCTAGTAAAAAGATTCACGGCGCGCATGTCTCATCCCTTTCTTCAGCGCAAGCAGTGAAAAGATGTTGCTTCGGTATGCTGTAACTGGTGATCACGTGACCTGAAATAGAAAATAAAAAGCAGCATGCAACATGAAAAACTACAATGTGGGGTGGATGATGGTGGTGATGATGATGATGATGATGATGAGGAGGAGGAGGAGGAGGAGGAGGAGGAGGAGGAGGAGGAGGAGGAGACAGGCACAAAAAGGTGACAACGGAAACAGTTATTCATCACTATTCGCAAAATCGCTCCCCTAATCCATAACTTCCTTTAATGTGCCAAGTAATTTCTCATTAAGTTAAAACCTAGCCTGCTTTGAAGGTCGCTTCAAAGCACATTGCAGTAAAGAGATATGACAGCGGCATTAATGAAAATTCGAAAAATGTGATACCATAAGAAATTACAGACACACACTTATTACCATACCGTGCATAAAGATTTTCCTTCCACAACGTCCAGTATTTACTCCCCCCTTTTGTGTAGAAACGAAGACTGTGCAAGACGAGAACGAAATGGAAACGGGACACTCGATAGACGCTGTTCAAATCTCCCGACGAGGATCAAATTTCGTTATATCAATTTTTTACGTGTTTCTATCGGTTTTTGTCTGCCAATCCTGCGTTCGCATCGCAGCACGATTCACAGATTACGTGAGATGGCGCCGGAAAACGACAAATCGAGTGCACTTCGTGAATGACGCGTATGTCTTCTTGTCTTCGCACGATATCCAAGAACCCGAAAGTTTTGCGATATCTGCCTAGGCCTCCCAGCTGTCCCCCTGGCAACAGCAGGGAGGTGTGCGTCTAAGGTTCACTGCATTAAAGAATAAGAGAAATCTATATCAGGGGGGTACCATCAGTAGAACGTGGTCGATGGCGCATCGTCTAGACGGCATATAAGCCAGCACTTCCGGAGATAGGATTCGTCGGTCTCTTCAGCGAAACTTGCTTTTATCACTGAGTGAAAATGGCGAGGCTCTCGTGCCAACTGCACTACTGAGGTGCGTGCAAAGATGCGTCGTAATCACCTTTAGCAGCAAAGGTTCGCTTCAGGACTAAGAATTCTCCCAGTAATCTCCCATTACCGTTATTCCGGTTCTGTCAGACAGAAAAAGCCACTCGGAACACCCAAAGCAAAACTGAACTCAAATAAAATTTATTTTAGTTATCTATAGAGTCTAAAAACAGGATTCAGTTAATTCTGGCTAGTCTCCAGTTGATTCAGATTGTTTTGTTTCGTGTTTTTTTTTTTCGCTAGACCTCTTTTGGGGCTTGCTGTTTTGCTGTGCACTGTTCTTTCATGTCCTTCTTTTTAGTGTCTTGGCTACGCCAGCAGCAGCTGTGATGTTCCAGCAAATTATCCCAATCATTATCATGAACGGCTTGATTTCGCCCACAGCTGGACAAATCCCTCTCTTAAAAATATCCTCAGTTCAACTTGTGATGTTCCAGCTGCTGACAATTTACCGCCGACAAACTTCCTTATTCATCCGCAGACCTGACATTCTTCCACCACCTCTTTCGTCCCATTTTCTGATTTCCTTCAGTTACCCTTAACGACCAACAATATACCCTCCTTTGCATTACATCCCTAGGCCATACCCATTTCTTCAACTTGATTTCGACTCGCGTATCATTGCCTCACGTTCTTTTGCTGACCGACACTGTAAGCAAAATCGCACCCTTAAAGGTGTATTTCGTTCTCTATAGCTCACACCCTCCACAAGAGGTGCATTGAGGATCTGATGCACCCTTTCTGAGGGGTGTTAGTTACAAGCACAGAAAAGGGGGCGATTTTGTTTCCTGACCCACTCTGCTCGCTTCCGGTCTCTTAAGCTGCACCTATCATCGGTTTCATATCTTACCGCGTTGTCCTGACCAATTTAATTTCGAGCATTTTAAAAAGGATGCAAGCTTTACGCCCCTAGCGGGAGTAGTGGCAAGAAACAACTGCTATATATTTCCTTCTTAGGTATATTAGTAAGCTGCTTTTCATGACCTGAAAAAGCCTGTAAAGTGAATTCCGGCCCAATAATATTCTACTAGTTACTTTGCTATTGTGGTTTTCATTTGCGGTTTCTAGCAGCCCAAGTAAGGGCATCCCACTACAAATCCTGATGCTTCCCCTCCCGTTGTGAATTTTTCTTTCCTTACAAAATTATTGAACTTTGTTAACTTTCTTCGTAATTATTGTTGATTTCGCCGTTCCGTTCTGAGTGTTCCAGTCTTTATAGGCATGCACATGCTTAACGTTAACAAATCGAGAAAAACCGTCTGACTGCCACGTATATGATTTACGTGAGCAGGGACGGTAACTTACGCCCGCGATATTGTCTATAATGATAGGCATCGTCACGTTGGCGTACTGAAAAGCGATCCCTTCACAGCGCTGAACTGTACGTATATAGCCCCGAAACATGTTATATGTAGTACATCCAGCGCTGTAAACGTGAACATACCAAAACAACGCGGCAATGTTACGATTAAACGGGGTGCATGTGGCCAGCATGTTAGCGACCATTTTCTCCATTCATCATAATCATCGTCATCAGCCACCACCACTGCAGGAAAAAAGGTCCCTCTTCCGTTTGCCTCTAGTTAACGGTCTCTTCGCACCAGTTGAGGCCGCCTTATATCCCCTCAGACTTTCTAATCTCGTCCCCCCATTTAAGCCCCCTGACGCCCCAGTCTCCAGTCTACTGAAGATTTAATACGTGAATTCTTCACCGGCATGAAGACCTGCCCACGTGAAAATATTTCAGGTGCACTCTGACAGGAAAAGTGCGTACATGAAGAAAGCATGACGCTAAACCCATGTGGCCACAGTGTTTCGGTCATGACGTTCCCCGAGGCCTGCAGTTAAACATTCAGTTGACGGCACACAGCGCTCATTCTTTCAGTGACAGTATAGCACAGCGTCCTTTTGTGTAGCTCCCTGAAGCAACCAATGTCTAGTGCACGCCGTCTAAGTTGTGAAAATTTAAGTAAAGCAACACGTGATCTTTAAATTTCGGTGGAAATTCTTACTACGAATATATTATCTAGAGTCCGAGCAGGTGATAGAACAACCGTCGCGGGGAACAGAATATGAATGGTGTTTACATGGTGTGCGCGGAAAAGGCTGAGATGGCCTGGAACTGCCCGATAATAAATCCAAAGACTAAAATAAAACCTCTGTACGGAAACACGGTAAAATAGGTTAGGCTAGCGAAAAATTGGACTGCAGTTCTTCTAGGCGGCATAATAAATCCTTAAATTATTCCCTCCATCCGGTGGAGATACTGAAGATCTATGGCGGACCAGTTTTCGTGCTTCGTGCACAATGAAAAGACATCATGTCTCGAACGGATTCGGATCATAAAAATGAATTGTGTGTACGTCGGCTCAAACATCATAAGTATAAGACGGCAACTATCGGTAAGTGTTCAAATAATGTTGTTCAAAACTGCAGCGTGATGGGATTGCGACTGATGTCAACGTTGTCGCGAAGATAAAGGCTTATTCGAGACTCTCCGAGAAATCTTTCACAGTGCAAAATAAAACGCTTGTTTTGTCCATGAGGCCAGCTATCACCGCTCACACAGCTTCCAGTTTGGGCTTTCGTCGAGCCTTATATACTAATAAAACGGTAGATAAAAGAGAACCTTGATGAGAACATAGTGCATGACAAGGCTGATAATTATTTCCGGCGCTAAGCTCGGAAGTGACTGTAACATAACACCTGCCTCGCAGCGTCCTTCGCACATGTAGGCACAGCTATACACTCATACTTTTGTAGCGTTATCGAACTATGTCACGCGTGACGTCACAACGAAATTTTTGCATCAAACATACAGTGGGCATGCCCCTCCATTTGTTGTGCAAGAAATAAGAACGATTACGTCACAGCTGCAAGTCTGCCTTACTGAGCAGTCTCGCTAGAGGACCTCACTTGCTGAGCTCATTCTGAAAGGCCGGAAGTCCTCTATGTAGCACGCTTGGAACGCGCAACAGCAAACTACCCGACCGCCTCTGCAAATATATATTCTGCAGACAATGAGCGTAAGACTCTAAGGCAGATGAGGTCAGCCCCTTCTCTTAGCCTATATGCTACAGTGACCCGGCCACCACACGAATTATTCACTCCACTACTGATCGGCAACGGTACGACCTATTCGATGCCTTCCTGTGGATTTCCGGCATTCACCGGTCGCGGGTCGATATAGGCAGAGATGTGTACTCTGTATGAGAGTAGACTCATTCAAGCCGGCATTCTGTCTCACTCGTCCCACTTACGGAAGGAAAAATAGGATCGGTGCTGTAACAAAAGGCAACACACTTCCCGTAAGTGCTTGCGCCAGCGTTGGAACGAGCTATTTCTGGCGCTCGGCACATTCGCCTTCTCCTGGAATTAGTAGGAATAGAAAGGGAAGCTATTCAAGCCAACCCTGGTACGAGTCGTGGTCGATCCCAGCACGGGTTGAATAGTGAAGTCTATTGGCTATTGGTGTCATTGGTCTTTCATTCGCCTCTTGGATTCGCAGGGTGCATGCTATATGAGCCTACTAACTGTCACCGCACCACCCATCATGGGGCAGGTTACAAAGTTTGACAGAAGGCGCTCTTATTGATCTTTACTATTCTTGTGCAACATGCTTCCACCGTATCGATCAGATTGTACCAAAAGTCCCCTCTTACGCTGTCCTTTCAGTTTAATTCATTGCGACACCATAGCAGTGATCCTGGTGATATAGCTTGTGGATGTAGAAACGATTTTCTGATGTCCAATTCCGTAGTAACCTTCATGGTTGCATCACATGCCCGGTTGCTGGAGAAGCGGTTTCGAGCAAAAAATATGAGGCTCCAAAATAAGTATCCACAGGATTTTCAAGACAATGTCTGTTGGGTTTTGCTGAGGATGTTCGGCATGATTACTGGGAGACTTAGCGCGGAACAGACAAGGACAAGAGCGGCACACAGGACATGGAGTGTGTTCAGGGACGTGTTCAACGTAGCTTAGGTATACGGGGGGTCTAAGCAAGACTCTGGCGGTACAACCAATTTCTTGTGTTGAAATAAGTATTTTAAATAGCTCCTTCTTCTTTTTACATACGCAAACAACCCACAAAATGAGCATGTTGGAAGGATGCTCAGTTCAGAACAGTGTTTAGTTTTATTCTAAAGATTCGTTGTACGGCCTGACTGGAAGCCTAGCTCCTCGCGACATACATCGGTGCGACCATCCGAGTTTCACAGACACAAAGCGTCAGTATTAACCGTTCGACGAAGACTGCATGCGGACATAAGAAACTGGCCTTCGCCGGGAGGTATATCGGGATGTGCTCATAAGTTTAGCGAGGTCACATGACCATCCCCTGCATTAGCCCCAACTCAGATTACCGCATCTGCGGCATTGTAGTTTAAGCACTCCCCTCGCATGGGGCAATGGATGGCTTCTGCCGAACCCTCGCTGGTTTTCTAAAAGTGCAGGCTTTCCTCCGGTCATGGCGCTCGGCTAATCTGGGGTAAAATGCTTAAGAAAAGGGTATTTCGCCAACAGTACGCGACACCATGTCTCAAGGTGTACGCGCTGCTATAGCTATGCCTTTCAGCGTTTTAGTTTGGCAGGAGGGGATATACGGATTAGTATGAACGAACAGATAAAAATGATCAATTCCTCGCGTGTCTCGATGACAGGCGCTGCCGCGGCAAAGTAGATCAAGTTCGCCTGGTGTGCACTACTTTTGACCACAATGACAGAATGTGCTTGGCGAACTGCTGTCTAAGCTTTTCTGCCATAGGAAATGTGGTATTCTGCCGCTGACCACAAAGCCACGTCACCATGGCCTCCAATACCGGCTGCAGCAGCCATAGCTCGATAAAGGCTTTGTGAAAATATGCATCCAAAGGGTTAGTCTCTCTGGGCAATGAGGTACGGTTGGTGATTTATATACAGCGTTCCAAATAGCTTGATAGTCAAAAGAACTCATCCTCATTCTTGAAGCTTGCGAATCCGGCGTATGGTACTCATCGATCGTTACGAAGATTACGAGGCTCCCTGTGTGTGTGTGTGTGTGTGTGTGTGTGTGTGTGT
>JAJIZL010020278.1:16956-49894 GCA_023969395.1 Amblyomma maculatum | reverse complement strand
CTCTGCAGCAAGATACAGAAAATACGCACCGTGGAAGCCGTGCATTGTTTATGGCAGCCTGCAGCGCTAAGTTATGCCGCGGTTGCGAAAAAGAAGCCGCCTAGGGTAAGGGGCATTCCGGCCTAAGCAACTCTCCCAACTGCTAGCAAAATACTCTCGGCCTGTTCACAGGCACTAGTTGGAACACATGGCGAGATATGAACGGCGTACAAACATTCTGCAGTGATTTAATTTTAATAGTTCATAAAATGTTTACAGTCAGGCATTACATTGCCACAACAATACTATATATGTATTCAGTGATTAAGTGATTTTACATTTTCATATAGTCAGAAAGCACAATTTAGTTCTTTTTAAGTTCCTGAACTGATGCTGGTGATGTTCTGGTGCTCTATTTGCTTTGGTCCTTAGGTTTTTTTTGTTTTTGTTTTTTTGTTTTTGGGGGGGGGCGGAAATGTTTTAAGAAATTAAGCTTCAGTTCAATTGGTACAGACGGAAGTCGAAAGCAAATCTTTCGGAGGGACCTCGTATAACGAAAAGCCTATTATTAATACACAAAAACATATCAATTTCGTTTGTTTTCTTGCTTCACGGCCAATAGACTGTTCCTGTACAGAACTGGGAAAAGGAAAGAGAGTACTGAATCTTAACTTACGTTTAAGGCGTATAGAATGTAGCCATGTTATAATATGGGTTCAGTGTATGCCTTCTGGCTGTCCTCAACAACAAAGCTGTGACTCCACGCAAACCTTTTGATAGCATATGGACTCCTCCCGAAGTGAAGGTGTTTGGCATCAAAGGTGAAATGCCTTCATTTAATTTAATGCTCTTTTTCACATTCTGCTGTTGTGTCTGTGTTTGGTGCTCTTGTTATTTTGTGTCTGCGCGAATTTTCATGTAAACAAAACACTTGCCCAACAGCTCAAGCAAGTGAGCTATGCATTCTTTTCTTTTTTGCTCTGGGTGCATGCTCACTGTTTAAAATATTGCTTTCATTTAATTGTTCTAGGAAAAACTGGTGATGCATAGGTAATGCATCCATTCATAGATACGTGATACATAGATTTATTTCTTCTCTACGTATGTCGAATGAAACACTTGGCAAACTAAGAGGCAGAAACCTTACCGAGCATAGAAAGTGACTCTCAATAAAAAGAAAGGAATGTATAAATCAGGAAAATGGCGGTTCTCTTCAGGTGTGTCTGTTGGTGAAGACAAGGAAATGTTTTAGCCTTTCAGGTCATCAAGGAGTTATTAATATACATATATTATACTCAGCACTATTTTGTGCTGCTAGTGCGTGTCTCGGTTAAACATATTTCTATTGTGTACTCAGTACTCTCAACCTTATGTGACATATTTTGAGGTTACATTCTTATCCTAAAGTGGAATTTGTGCCAGTGTTTTGTAATCAGTGATTTGCTTTATTAAACTTCACAAGAAATCGTTAAAGCATTGGAACACCTTGCAGGTATCCACCACCTCCACGGCTGCCTAGCAACTATCCTTTTCCTGTCTGTGCTGCAAACACACTTAGCGATAAGGGCCACGGGACTGACATCTCACTGGGCAGTCACGGGCTACTGACTGAATACACAGGTATGGTTTGACTTTGCCAAAAACTTAGAGTTGCCAACAGTGGGACTTTTTCCTTCTGTTTGGGAGCTCATATATCTAAATCGTGCTTTTGATTTTAATCCTGGCAGGTGTGACATGGAAAGCCTTCAACACCAATGAAACTTAGTTTTGCCGACGTCCCAAAAGAGTGGTTGGTGTTTGCCTTGTGACAAAGACCAAGTCCACATCTAAAGGCGCTGCGCAGCCACCATGAACAGTGCCACAATAGCAAGCAGCTGGGATCAAGGCACCTTCTGTGCTGAGTTACAACTCAAGTTTGAAGCTTTGTAATTTTGCAAAGGTAGGCCTCCAACAACTGACAGAGAGGAGCCTCCCAATCAATTGAGCCACAAAGGAATTCCCCCTTTCATGGCAGTAGGGGACAAAAAAGAGGTAGTGCAGCTGGTGTTCAGTACCGATAAAGAAAAAGCTGCCCAGCTTAGTTAGCTGTGGACAAGGGCTGGAGTGGTACTAGTGTTGAGAATGATCTGATTGGCAGAAAAGCCTCCTTTGAGGGATATTCGCCCCTTCATTCTTTATTTGTAACTGACTGCAGTGGATCTGATAGCCCCGGAAGTTTTCTTTTTTTTTTTTTCAATTTTCTCTGCCCTCTAGGGTTGTACAGAATAACAGATGCACAACCCATGCCAGCTCCCTCATTTTACGATGCTTTCATGCCAGAATGTTGGCAGTGGTATTCAGACCTTGTTTTTTTTTTCAATGCCTTTTCTCCATGCATAATAACAGGCTATTTAGCGTAACACAGTCGCACACAAGACAGAGGACACCACCAGCACTTACAACTGTTCAGCGGAAAGCAGCCGATACACATAGCCTACTCAGGTGATGCACACGGGTACAAGGCAACATGGAAACAGCACCAATTTTGTCAAACTATGCGTGAGGAATTTTTCTTCAGTCTCATAAGAAAAACCAATTTGCTGCTGACACAGCTGAAACCTGCTTTTTTATATGAAGGGCTTCTAGTGTTTCATGAGCCATTACCCAAACCCTACGGTGCAAAACAAGCAAGTCGCTCACCTTCATTGTTAATGTCTTTTGCATGTTCCCTAAGTTGGCCATTCACGCAGAATCCTGCCTGTGCAAAATAAGGTTTTTCTACATGACAGTAGAATTTATAGACGGTGATGCACTTTACGAAATGCTGGCCATGTCTCTTCTGACAGCCGACCTGTTTGCTTTCGTAGCTTATGTGATGGCTTAGCTGAGCAAGCTTTCAGGGAGCAGAGAATACCATCTATACATTAAACAGGTTCGAGCTGTGTCAGCGACACTTCAGCTTTTCTTTGAGGCTGAACAGATATTTCTCATACCTGCTTTGATAAGATTGGTGCTGTCTTCCTGTTGCCTTGTACATATGCACGTCAGCAGTGAAAGCTATGCATCGACTGCTTGCCCCTAAACAAACAGTTGTAGTAAGTACACATGGTGTCTTCTTTCTTGTGTATATCTGTGTTATGCTAAATACCTTTTTTATTTCTGAAAACCAACTACCTCAGCAGTTAACTTCCTTCTTTTTATACCAGCAGAATGTGAAGAGCAGCACTGTGTGCAACACTGAATTTTATTCTCTTTTTTTTTTTTTTGCTGTGCCTTCTGCACTCCTCGCAAGCTGTTTGCTGCACTACAAAAGGTAAGGGCAGTTTGTGCCATCATGGCTGGATCATGCTGCCGTTATCTTTTGTAGTGCTGCAAACAGCTTTTGAGATAGAATATAGTGGTTGGTATGTACAATAACAGGGATGCAAACCTTTTGCTCCTTTCCTTTTTTTTCCTTCTAGTGTTTCTTGTAAGTGATGTACGACCCCTGCTACCTTTTCCTTAGTGCTTTTTATTTATGATAGTAGAATGTAACTATGACAGGCATGCAGCCATTGCATTGTTTTTTCAGTGCATTCTAGTCATGCTAATAGGAACAGCAGCAGTGAAGCAGTCTTGGCTTTTTTTGCAGTGTAGATTTTTTAATGGATTTGATGTCGTGCCTAATGCTCAAGTGTTTATACAGCTTCTACAAGATGTATGTATGACCAGCATTCAGTTGGTGGCATGCATGCATGCACATATAGTATTATGAAATGCAACACTGGTGATGATGGTCCTTTGTGAAAGCACCTTTTTCTGTATACAGAAGCTTTTTCATTCAAATTTGTTGCTTTGTTTTATTTTGTACAAACATTATGCAGATAGTTCGTTTAACCACTCAACCAGTTTTGTACACTTTTGCATACCTATCCCTGTTTATTTCTAGTCATTTCCTGTTCTTGTTTGGAGTATGGATGTTTTCATTGTTTTTGTAAAGAGATCATTTTAAGCTTGGAGAGAACTGCATTATTATTTTGTCATTTTCATACCACTTGTAGTGTCTAGTTTCTGTGCTTTTAACTTTGTAGTGCATTGTTGAAAAAAATCAAATATATGATTTACACATTTTGTTTCCTAGCACCTTTTGCAGTTATTGCCGCATCTCCCAAAGAGCACCCAACGATGGCTGTCCACCGTGCAGTGTGGCATGTTTAGTAACAAAGAATGTGTGCAGATGTCACATACTGTTCGCAGTTCTATATCTGTGAGAATGAATGAGAATGTGCATCATTCTTTTCATGTCATGTGTTCATGAGTTGGCTCTTTCTGGTGTTTTCTTCCTTGGTACAATATTAGGCTTCAGAGAACCACATTTTGTCATTTGCATACTGTTGCTTGTGGCTTTCCTTGCTTTTACCATGCGTGAGATTGTTTAAGTTGCCTATTTGCAATGTATAATGTTGAGAAAATTAAAGAGTTCTGTAGTTTACTCATGTCATTTTCTAGCATTGGGTGCAGTTACTACCAAACTTTCTAAAGAGCACCTGATGGCCATTAACAGTGAAATGTGGCACGCTTTGTAATAAAAATATACAGTTCTCATTACTAGACAACAGTTGTAGTGCATGAGAATTAATGATTTACAATTGTACATCAGTTTAGATTGCATCATAACTGAATGTGTGAAAGAGCACTGTGGGTGTGTGACGGCAATGCAGCTTTAGTTGTAGTAGCATCTGATGAGACTATATTTTATGTCTGGCATTAGTGTTGAAAACCTCTGCAAATACATAAGCATTTCAGACAGTTTTACGAGAAATAGCAGGGAATAAATAATTTAGAGCATTGCAGGAGATTCTAGAGCTCATTTACGACATTCAGAATCTATTTTAATGATTTCTAGATGATGACTTGCAAGACATCTTGTAGCTTAAAAAAGTGGGTGCATTAGCTGAGCTAGATACAAGGTGTACCAAGACGTATAAAAACGTCTTTCATATCTTGTCAATGCATCTTTTAAATGTCTATCAGCTGTCTTGGGTGCCACTTCAGATGTCTATAAGGTGACTTGTTTATCTTGGGCAAGACGCCTTATAGCTATCTGCTAGACTGACTTACGTTTAGTATGTTTTGTCTTCCAGATTTCTAGGAGATATCTTGCAAGACGTCTTGTAGCCTAAAAAAGTGGGTGCATTAGCTGAGCTACAAGATCACTACAAGAAATATCAAGACATCTGGCAATGTCTTGCATATCTTGTCGAGACATATTATATACGTTTAGTAGCCATCTCAGAGGTCTACTGAGACATCTATCAGGCATCTTGCTTGTCTTGGCAAGACAATTTATAGCCGTCTCATAGATGGGTTGGTGTTTACTGGGTAGTGACAGAAGGGGGTGGTCGTTTGGTGCCCAGCGGTCGCCGGTTCAAACCAGAGAAAGGATCGGAGTCAGAAGTAACAAACAAAACACAATTTATGCACAGCAAGAGACGATACAAAGGAATACACAGGATCACTTGAAATGCACGGACGAGAGGTTAACAGAATACAAACGCTAAGCATGCAACTACAGAATGATTCAACAACACAGAGGCTTCAATAACACAGATCAAACACGAGAGAGTTACACAAACAAACACCAAATTGTTCACCGGGCACTGTTGCAGTCCGACGCCTCAAGAGTCACGATGTGGCCGCCATACGAGACGAGCGCCGCTCCCTTGCAGGTCCGTGGGCTTGCCAGCAGCGGGTGATCCCCGGGAGTCCAGCCGAAGCACACACGGACACGTCGCAAACACTGGCTGACTCTGTCTGATTGACTGCACAAGCGGCGCGGTCTCTTTAAATAGGGCGCGCCGCGTCTGTCTGTTAACACGCGCCAAAGCTAGCGCGCACACACACTTAGCTTAGCTGGTTAGAGCGCTCTCCCTCCCGTCGAGCCGCGCGTCGTCATTGGCTAGGTCCCATAGAAGATTCTGAAATTTTCTGGCGGATTCCAGACCGATGAACCACCGTCCTCCCCGGGCAATGGGAAAGAGGGTGACGGCAACGCGTACAAAGCTACGCGCTCTCCCGCGCGGGGAAGGAGGCTTTTCTCTACATGCTTTCCACGCAACGCCGCGCGGGCCTCGTGCCGTACCGGCTTGATGAAAATGTGCGCCGATTTCGTGACACTTGAATAGGGCCACCAAGCGTCAAGATGTGAATGGCCGATAACAACCGACTGCGTACGATCGACTGTGCGAAAAACACTTCGTTACAGGTATGTATGCATCTAAAGGAAATGTGCATGATGAAAAGTATCTACCGGAGTTTGCACCAAGCTGGGTGCAAACTCCAGTAGGTATTTTCATCATGCATGTCTGTGTTTTTGCCGCTCGGAGCATATGATGCACTTGACACTCTTGCACGACGCACAGTATATATTTTTTTTACCTTAAAGGCTCGCCTTCGTGCACGCCAAAGCATTCGGATTTTGTTCCTTTGGTGTGCGCAATCAGAAGCACTTCGCTGGTAAGCTATCGTCGTCTTCGTCCAACCGTTTACAACGGCAAGGAAACTGCCCGGCACAAATGAGTCTCCTGGAGGGCATGCTCGTTCACTTGCAGAGTGGATCGCTCTGAACGTAGAACAGGGTTGGTTCCTGGCCGAGATGCGCATCCGATATGTAGGAGATGCACATGTGTCACCAAGTCGTTGATTCCGCAGAAATTGCGGCGGAAGCAGAAAGGTTGTGGATCCTTTCACAACAGAATGACCATTCGCTGTGCACTGCGAACCTTTTCACCACTACGACCACATCCGTTCTGACTCCTGAGGGCAGAAACCGGCTACAGCGCTGAATCATCCGTTGCCAGAAAAATGCCGCGCGTTTCTTGCAGGTGTGCATTCCGGCCGGGACAATTGACCTTTTCAGGGTGTGTATAAGTGCCTCTCTGCCGAGCTTCGTAGATGAAGTCCTATAGCTGCACGATTGTAGATGACGCGAGGAAGCGGCGCCCATTGCACCATATGCCAGCGTCGCGGCGACCGCATTGTACTCGGTAACTCAAGACACGGGCCCCGCGCATATGCGCAGCTCGAAGTCACAGAAGACGATTCCACCTAGCTATGCAGCATCAATAAACCCCTGGCTGCTTTGCCCTTTGAGATCCCTCTCTCTGTCTCTCTGCCTCCGCGCTCTCATGTCTGCCGAAAACCTGCACGCTGAGAGCGTCTCATTCTGTCACGTCGAACACGGCCCGCGCTACACGCTCTTACAATACGAAGATAGTATATGCATGCATTGTGAGTGGATTGTGAAAACGCTGTACATTCCCCCATACTGCGTGAACATGATATACTTCAAGCACTGACACTGCTTTCTGCCTGCGTTGGCGTGGCCTTTTCGTATGGTGTGCTTTCGCGTCGTCTGCTACACTGCCGTCCAATGTGTTTCTCGCCCGCTCCAGCGTGATGGTGCGGCGGCGAGGGAATTTGCCAGCGACGTCGTCCGAAGCTAAGTGCGCTTTTATATTTATTGTTTAGCTTTGAAAGCGTAATCTCCCGCATGCGTTAAAGCACTAATTTCAAATCATAGGACCAGGGAAAGCGGAGGTAACCGATTTTCCCTAGGGAGGTGGGCGGGCTGCCTATGGGTCGTAAAGTTAAGGAAGACATGGGGAGCGAGGAGCTGGTGCAATGTGACGAGTGCAGGCGATGGATAAAACTGGTTTTGAAAGCTTAGATGACGCGGGGGAGACTAGTTTCTCGTGCAAGTTCTGCGTTAGGTTTAAAGGGGTCGTGAAACGTTTTCCGGAAATTTTGCACGGCTTGGTTAAATGGAATCCTTATCCTGCATCATATAATATACCTCGATTCGTTTCATCGCCCGCGTGGATTCAATAGCAACAAAAACAGAATTTCGGTTTCCTAGCGCGCGTCCTCCTCAACTCAACAGATACGTCATAGCGCTAAGCCAATGAGCAGCTCCCGTTGCCGGAGCCTGCTCAGCCAAAGTTGACCGAGCTCGGTGAATTTTAGAGGTTCTAATTGTGCCCTACTCTACGCTCACACGGGTTTTTTTAATATGGCCATAGTGCTAATATGGCCGACGTCTTAGGTTCCAGCGTGGCTACTCTACTGTTAAAACAAGGTTACATCGTGGGCTTTGAGCCTTACGCCGACGCAACTTTTCGGGTGCCAGGTCGGCGAAGATGGAGCCTGCGACCTGTACAGTAACACTTGTATCGAGAGGCCGCGGTAACCGCGCGGCACAACTCCGGCTTGCAGAAGCCCCGACCGCCTGCCTCCCGATCCCAGCCGTTTCGGAACTACGTATTGGCATATATGTATGTCCGAGTCTTGAAGCTAGCCTACGTTCGACGGTTGCGAGAGTGCGCAATCGCTAACCGAAGCTTTCGAACAGGTGCAGCTGCGGGCGGTGCGTGCCGATGCCGACTGCTCTTGAGAGCATCTGGCGAGATCCCGGCGGCGACTACGTAGTTGAAGCAGCCGTGTGGGTGTTACAGATCATCCGCATTTACTCCAGATGCTTCTTGATCATGGACTGCTAGTCGAGAACACAAGGTAAGAACCTTGAGCGAAAGGCGACATAACTTGAACAAGCGGCCGCCTGTTTTTCATTTTCTCGAGCAAGAAACGCTGTAATGAAATCTATTGCGGAAGGCAGTGCTAATAAAAGAAAGCTTCCCCTTTAACGTTACTTACTTGGGATCATCTACACTGTCTACAGTGTCGATATTGCGCCACGTTAGCGCGAACACAACATCACTGGTTTTCATATTTTCCTTGTTTTCGTAGAAGGTGCGCATGAGCACGACGTTTCACCGTGCAGATTACTGGTTTGCTTAATTCCATGCACGAGTAAATGAGAAAACACGCATCATCCGATAGTGTGAACTTGCTAAATGGAAAGGGCATGCATATTGTTGTGAAGTAACCGAAAAAAAAAACGCTATCCGGACACATTTGCTTGTTTTATTAGCCAGGTATGACCTTCAACAAGTGCAGCACTTCAAAACATGAATACATAAGGAATGCCACAAGAAATGCAGTAAATAAGTACAAAAGCAATCTCATTTCGGAGGAGTCTGTGCTAAGTGAAATTGCATGTAGTGAAGTAGCCTGTCTGCTGCAGAAGCCGTGGGAAAATGCACTAAAAAGTGACACAGGAGAGAAAAACACACAGAGCAGGACTGGCTTCTGCAGACGATCACTAACTAGCCCGACAACTCTTGTTATAGCCTGTCCCCACTTGCTGCTAAAACAATCACCATACCAGCACTCAAAGTTTTATTTGCTAGTTTTTTTTTTTTACCCACTTGCATTAGGTGACAGTGTTGCATGGTGTGTAAATATAATTAAAAAGTTTGACTTCACTGATACCATCATCAACACCTCCACATAGTAAACCTCTCCAAAATTTATTGACACTGACATCTTACATGCGCTGAAATGTGGCAACCAAAAAAAAGAAAAAAAGAAAGAAAGACGTTCTTCCAAAGGCCAGTACACCGAAACTTCCACAGCTTGAGTAAGTGTTGGAAATTTTACAGTTAGCAAATGAAGTTATAGAGCAGTTTTGCGGCACTTGCAGAAATTTTTGGCACGTGGCGTGTTGTGGGGAAACAACTGAGAGCCGTTGACAGAAGTGGACTTGTCGTTTATGGCTCCTTCGAATAGAATGACTCCATGCACAGAGCTGCTCAACTCATAAGTCGCATACTTAACATCTTCGTGCTATGCGGATGATATCAGCGTGCACATTGACATCAGCCACAACACTAGTGTACAAGGTGTAAGACAACTACCAGGTTTTGTCAGTCAAAAGCTGCATTGCCTTATTTTGCTGCAGTAGCAAATTGTGATTGCACTTCAGTTCTAATATTCGGTGAGTCTCATTCTCTCTCAATCACCTGCAGCAGAATTCAAAGTTTGCCATACTTCCAGGGAGAATAAATTGACAGTGAAAGTTACACTGTACAGCTTCTGTTAGACGGGAATTAATTGTGCAGATGCATGAATAACTTCCAAATTTGTAAAAGACCTAAACCACATTTTCATTTTGCTATGCTGAAAAGTGAATATTGCTTTTTCTCTTGTCAACAGGAGGCACCGCTACATCTGCTACAGCCAGCTTGCGCACTGGCTTTGAAAATGCCTCGGCAGACATCACAGTAAAGCCCTCCCTATTTGTGATACAAGCCAAATAAGGGAAAGGTTTCCATCGGACAGTTACACGGGTTTCCAATTTGCACAAGGTTTGTAGAGTCATCACCATAGTCATTCTGAAACAAGCCATAAAACATGAGAAGAGAACTGCAGGACAGCTGGACTAATAACTGAAATTTTACTAAAGGATAGAGGCAAAAGAAGACTTGCACAGAGATGCACATCTAAAAAGGCCCCAAAAGACTTGACCGACTTCTTAGCCACACACACGTCCTTATCCTTTGCAGTATAGTGTGCCTTTGGATTTAGATCTGTGGCTTCCCTTTTGTAACGAGTGGTCCTTGACCATGAAGAATTTGCTTTTTTTTAGATGATTTTTTAGACCCTTTCTGCTTTCCACGCTTTCACTGCTTTGGGGTTTCTCGTGCACGTGCATTTCTGTGCAAATCTTCTTTTGCTTCATTCCTTCAGTAACATTTCAGTTGTTAGTCAAACTTCGTCTTGTGCTCCTCTCTTCTCACGTGTTTCGTCTTCTGGCTGGTTTTAAGATGAATCAGTACCAACTCATCCAGTTGTTAGTCTTGTTGATATCACTAGCCTGACTACACCCACTGCTGGGCAAATGCCTTTCCCATATCCATCCAAATAACCCAATCCTGTGCCAGGTGCATGATTCCCGCAAACTTCCTAATTTCTGCCAAAATAGAATCCTGGGCAAGTTGGTATGTATACATTCTAAAACAGTGTTGTACGTTTCGTTCTCTCGTCCCTGTTGTTTTGCGCTGTTTTAGAATGTTCCCAATTTCATCTGCCTGCCAGAGTTTCTGCCGCCCCCTGCTACACTTGCCTTCCCTTGGAATCTACAAGACATATATAAGCTCACTTAGAATGAATTTTGCGTACTCCCCACCTATACCTTTAAGGGTAGAATTTTTCTTTTTTTTAGAACTGACCGCAAGTACATCATAATGGGAGAGGCATTCTCCCATATCCATCCAAATAACCCGATCCTCTGTCAGCTGCATCCATCTGATCCCCGCAAACTTCCTAATCTCACCTGCCTGCCTGAGTTTCTGCTGCCCCCTGCTATACTTGCCTTCCCTTGGAAACTACAAGGCTCACTTAGAATGAATTTTGTGTACTCAATCCCTACCTATACCTTTGTCGGATGCATTTTTTAAATTTTGTTTTTAGCACTGACCTCAAGACGTCATGGTTGTGAAGCTGTATATACCCATTTGTATATTTAGGAGAGAGGAAGACAGCAAAGAAGCATGAATAAAAGATGTCTTGCTCTAGGTCAACTGCCTTCCAGCCTAAAAATTTTGAATACACTGATGAACCTGCGGCCAACCAATAAATTATTTTGAAAGCAACATGACTCTCTAACACTCATTTGGTAACATTAGAGGATGTCCAGATGTACTACAAGGTGGTGGTCCTTGTGGCACTGACAAACCTAGATTTTCTAGTTGCCACGTTCACCTTTACATGGCCTCGAAAAATAGTGGCTCATGGGGAATAGAAACATCAAACGGTTTTCTGCAAAAGCCGCTTTGAAAGATGGTCACTGTTTGCAGCATTTTGCAGTCTCATTCAGAAGCAAGCCAACATAATCTGCAATTAAGTAGACATGCATACAATAATATTGTCACGTAGTGGTGACGAGGTCGACGACACAAATAAAGGGTCGATGATTGCACTAAAGAAACTCTTTATTTGGGCTGACTTGCGCCCGCAAAAGAACTAAGCGACTCGGCGGCGGCGATAGAAACAAACGTGCTCGTCGATCGTCGAACAAAGAATGCCCGTCACACTCGGCAACGCTCAATTTAAAGGCTGCACAGAACAATCTAGATAACGTCGCAAACAGCTACCAGCACGGGCTGGAACATTGTGGAAAGACACCCGAGTGGCCGGAACCTTCCAGACAGATCTCGGTGCATCTTGCGCTACGACAAAACTGATAAAGGTGTGACTCGCGACATCGAGCAGTAACAAACAAAGATTACAGAACTGATACGCGGTCCAGAATCAGAGTGATAAGCCTGTATGCCGGCGGCTGTTAAAAAACAACAAATACTGTTTTGCAGGTTTCGCGGCATTACTCCCCTCTTAAAAAAACATCGCCTCGATGTTTCAAAACAAAGAAACTTAAACATAAACACTGCAAAGTATAAACACCACAGATTCTTTAACGCGCGTAATATGGCTTCAGTCGTACAACATGTACAATTTCTGGGCGTGCGCGTCGTCGTTGTGATGCTGATGTTCCGTCGGGAATGACTTCATAGTCCAGGGGTCCGACGCGGCGAAGGATTTTATATGGCCCAAAGTATCGACGCAACAACTTTTCACTTAATCCGCGACGGCGAATTGGTGTCCAAACCCACACTTGGTCTCCTGGATTGTACTCTGCGTGGCGTCGTCGTAAATTGTATCGTCGGCTGTCGGTGCGCTGTTGGTCTTTAATACGCAGCCGTGCGAGTCGTCGGGCTTCCTCTGCATGCTGCAGGTAGGCGGCGACGTCAAGGTTGTCCTCGCTGGTTACGTGCGGCAGCATTGCGTCGAGCGTCGTCGTGGGCTCCCTGCCGTACACAAGCTTAAACGGGGTCGCTCTGGTCGTCTCCTGGACTGCCGTGTTATACGCGAAGATCACGTACGGCAAGATGGCGTCCCAGGTCTTGTGTTCAGCGTCGACGTACATAGCGATCATGTCCGCGATCGTTTTGTTCAGGCGCTCCGTAAGGCCATTGGTCTGGGGATGGTACGCAGTTGTTCGTCGATGGCTTGTGTGACTGTATTCCAGGATGGCTTGCGTCAACTCTGCCGTAAACGCCGTTCCCCTGTCCGTGATGAGCACTTCTGGGGCGCCGTTTCGCAAGAGAATTTGTTCGACAAAAAATTTGGCGACTTCTGCCGCGGTACCATTTGGTAGTGCTCTTGCTTCGGCGTAACGGGTAAGGTAGTCAGTGGCCACGATGATCCACTTGTTACCCATAGACGAAGATGGAAAGGGGCCGAGGAGATCCATCCCAATTTGTTGAAAGGGCAGGATTGGGGGCGGAATCGGGTTTAGTAGTCCTGCTGGTCTGTTCGGCGGCGTCTTGCGTCGTTGGCACTCACGACACGTCTTCACGTAGTGGGCAACTTCGGCAGGCAGTCGCGGCCAGTAATACTTCTCCTGGATTCGACGCAACGTGCGCGCAAATCCGAGGTGGCCTGCTGTTGGCTCATCGTGCAACGCCTGCAGAATTTCTTGCCGAAGGGTTTTAGGCACTACGAGAAGCTGCGCGGTCTTGTTAGGTGCGAAGTTCTTCTTCACGAGGAGGCCATTGCTTAACGTGAAGGATGATAAATGTCGTCTGAACACACCAGGAGGGGAAGCGGTCTTTCCTTCCAAGTAATCGGCTAGCGCTTTCAGCTCAGGGTCTGATCGCTGTTGTTCTGCGAAACTGTTGGCGCTTACCGGTCCCAAAAAGGCGTCATCGTCATCGTCCTTCGGGGGAGAATCGACGGGAGCGCGGGATAAGCAGTCTGCGTCGGAATGCTTCCTGCCCGACTTATAGACTACAGTCATGTCAAATTCTTGAAGTCGTAGGCTCCATCTGGCAAGGCGGCCGGAAGGATCTTTCAAATTAGCCAGCCAGCAGAGCGCGTGATGGTCGCTTACCACCTTGAATGGTCGGCCGTATAGGTATGGACGAAACTTAGAAGTAGCCCAGATGATCGCAAGGCACTCCTTCTCGGTCGTCGAGTAATTGACTTCGGCTGTTGTGAGAGACCTGCTAGCGTAGGCGATTACTTTTTCCTGTCCGGCAGTCTTCTGGACGAGAATGGCTCCTAGGCCTACACTGCTCGCGTCGGTGTGAATTTCGGTCTCGGCGTTTTCATCAAAGTGGCCAAGTACAGGAGGGCATTGCAGGCGGCACTTAAGTTCGTTGAAGGCTTCTCCTTGCGGCGCTTCCCATTTAAAAGGTACGTCAGCCTTTGTAAGCTGCGTCAACGGTTCGGCGATCCGCGAAAAGTTTCTGACAAATCGTCGATAATAAGCGCACAGCCCAAGGAATCGGCGCACAGCTTTCTTGTCGGCAGGCGGTGGGAATTGTGCGATTGCAGCTGTTTTCTCCGGGTCTGGGCGAATACCGTCCTTGCTAACGATGTGACCTAGGAACCGGAGTTCTTCGTAGGCGAAGTGACACTTCTCTGCTTTTAGCGTTAGTCCCGATGACTTGATGGCTTCCAGCACTGTCTGTAGTCGTTTTAGGTGGTCTTCAAAGTTTGACGAGAAGACAACAACGTCGTCCAAATACACCAAACAAATTTGCCACTTCAAGCCTGCCAGGACTGTGTCCATTACTCGTTGAAACGTGGCTGGTGCGGAGCAGAGCCCAAATGGCATCACCTTGAACTCATAAAGGCCGTCCGGTGTGATGAATGCGGTCTTTTCGCGATCTCTTTCGTCGACCTCAATTTGCCAATATCCGCTCTTCAGGTCCATCGATGAGAAGTACCTTGCATTGCAGAGCCGGTCGAGAGTGTCGTCGATGCGGGGAAGCGGGTAGACATCCTTCTTCGTTATGCTATTCAAGCGGCGATAATCAACGCAGAAGCGAAGTGTGCTGTCTTTCTTCTTGACCAAAACGACTGGTGCCGCCCAGGGGCTGTTCGATGGCTGGATTACGTCATCACGCAGCATTTCCTCAACTTGATCGCGAATGGTCTGGCGTTCTCGCGGCGATACACGATAAGGGCTTTGGCGCAGAGGTCGGGCGTGTTCGTCCGTTATTATGCGATGCTTGGCCAGTGGTGTTTGTCGTACCTTCGATGACGATGAGAAGCACTCCCCGTAGCTTCGAAGCAGACTGAGAATCTGGTCTTTCCTGTTGTGGGTCAATGCCGGGTTGATGTCAAATGTGGGCTGACGGAATAGGTCCGGTGCGTCTTCCAGCGTTTGGTCGTGGAGGGAGAATACATCTTTGAGGTCGGCTAATTCGTCGAGAAAAGCGATCGTCGTGCCCTTGTTGAGATGCCGGTATTCTTCGGTGAAGTTTGTTACCAGCCCCTGAGCTTGACCTCTCCGGAATTTCGCGATGCCTCTTGCGATGCCGACACCTCGTTCTAAGAGCAATTGGATATTTCCTTCGACGATGCCTTCACCGGTTTCAATGTTTGCGCTACCTACGCAGACTGCGATGCTTGATCGGGGCGGGACGGTCAATTCTTCATCGAGGACGTTTAGAGCGATGTGTTGCATCGACGTCGTCGTAGCAGGAATGGCTTTGTCTGCAGAGAGCTTGATGAGCTTGGATCGCAGGTCGATGATAGCCCTATGTTCATTTAGGAAGTCTATACCTAAAATCACGTCGCGGGAGCACTGCTGCAAGACCACAAAGCTGGTGGGGTAAGTACGCCCATTTACGGTTATTCTTGCAGTGCATCGTCCCGATGGAGTAATCAGGTTGCCACCTGCGGTGCGAATCAGCGGGCCATTCCAAGCGGTGGTAACTTTTCTGAGCTGAGAGGCTAACGGTCCACTAATGACTGAATAGTCAGCTCCGGTGTCTACTAGGGCAGTGACTCTGCGACCGTCGATATCAACTTCAAGGTCACTTGTTCGCGTCCTCGCATTGCACGTGGGCCTTAGTGTCCGATCTCGGCTTCGTCGTTTCTTCAGGTCATGGCCGGGGCATACCGTTGTTACTTCGCTGGGCGGCGGTGTCTGCTTGCACTTTGGACGTGTTGTCGTCGATGACGTCGTGTGGAGCGGCGGTGAAACGGCTGCGTCGTCGTTAGTGGTCGTCGGCGGCGGAGGATCTTCGTCTTTTTGCCTTTGAGCGACCTCACCTCCAAAGGTTGCTGCCTTTAGTTTCCCCTACGGGGGCTTGGGGACCTTCCGCGCACACTATCATCATAGTTACGTCCTGGCATGTCCTCGGGCATGTCCTTGAAGAACAAAGTAGACCTGCCTGAGTTTCGCAGCGTCGTTCCAGCCGTTGAATTCTGCCACACGGTCGAGAAGGTCCATCCAATCTCCAGCATCTTCATCCGGTCGTCCATGGAAGCAAGGGGGCTCACGGGGTTGGACGAAAAGAACCGGTGCTGTAGGCTGGGCCATTGTCAGCGTCCATGTCTTCCGAGATCCAATGGGGTCAGGCAGCAGACCGTGTTCGGGTTGTAGGCCTTGAAGTCGGCGGCTGGCTCGGTGACCTGTAGGCTGGTCTTCCAGGGCGACAGGAACACGGCTTGGGTCTTCGCTTGAAGGATCAAAGGCAGCACCTCCACCAGATGTCACGTAGTGGTGACGAGGTCGACGACACAAATGAAGGGTCGATGATTGCACTAAAGAAACTCTTTATTTGGGCTGACTTGCGCCCGCAAAAGAACTAAGCAACTCGGCGGCGGCGATAGAAACAAACGTGCTCGTCGATCGTCGAACAAAGAATGCCCGTCACACTCGGCAACGCTCAATTTAAAGGCTGCACAGAACAATCTAGATAACGTCGCAAACAGCTACCAGCACGGGCTGGAACATTGTGGAAAGACACCCGAGTGGCCGGAACCTTCCAGACAGATCTCGGTGCGTCTTGCGCTACGACAAAACTGATAAAGGTGTGACTCGCGACATCGAGCAGTAACAAACAAAGATTACAGAACTGATACGCGGTCCAGAATCAGAGTGATAAGCCTGTATGCCGGCGGCTGTTAAAAAACAACAAATACTGTTTCGCAGGTTTCGCGGCAATGTGTGCCTTATCCTTTGAAATGTACCAGACATTAACCAGTCATAAAACAGCATGCTGGAAAGGTATGTATAGTAAAGCCTCCTTTATTGATGATCATACCCATAGTTTGCATGGAAACATCTGCACTAGAACCTGCATGACGCTGAGTTAATTTGCCTGCTGGTTGATTATATGCCGCCAAAATGTTGGTAATACAATGAACTTCCTCGGTGCTGGGTCAAGTTTGGAAATATAAGGATGGTTTAATTGTGAAATCTTTTG
The DNA here is from genome assembly GCA_023969395.1 of Amblyomma maculatum. Lineage (NCBI taxonomy): Eukaryota > Metazoa > Arthropoda > Arachnida > Ixodida > Ixodidae > Amblyomma > Amblyomma maculatum. Next base: position 32,774 of record JAJIZL010020278.1, on the reverse strand, counting down.
CTGCCGAATTCCCTGCAGGCTAGAATGTAACAGGATTAAATGACAGCTGTAGACTTAAGAGCAGCCCACATTGTCACTGCATCTTATGTGTCCTAGTGCACATATTGCCACCTGGTGTCCCAGATGTTTTTAGGTGGCACCTGGAAGAAAAGGATGCCGAAGTTGTCTCGCGTGCTGTGCGCTGCCTGCTGGTTGAGCTTCGTCCCGTCGTCTTAGTCACATCTAGCCCTGTTGTCCGTGACATATTTTGGTGTCGGCGCAGGGTATCGATCCCAGTATATGTCCCGAACTCCTCCGCATACCCAGGATTCAGGTCCTGTGCCAATCGACACTCCTGTTCACCGCGCTAGCCGGAGGAACCTAGGCCTACCACCTGAGCACGGGCCGTTGGAGTTCAACACCGCAGGCGCCCCTCGACCGACTATGCAAGGAGCTCCAACTTACTACACCCTGCAAAATCCACGACTGCCTCAGCCCTTCCACGGCAGTCAGAGCGAAGACGTCGAAGACTGGCTTATCCAATTTGAACGGGTCGCCTCGTTTAATCAGTGGGACGACGCCGCCAAGCTTCGAAATGTCTTCTTCACCCTGGAAGATGGCGCTCGTACTTGGTACGAGAACCGAGAAGACGCCCTAAGATCATGGCGTGAGTTCTGCCGACGAATTCGTGAGACCTATACCAGCGCGGATCGGCGAGAACGCGCAGAAAGGGCTCTACAGTCTCGTATACAGATGCCAAATGAGACTGTGACCATGTATGTGGAGGACATGACCCGGCTCTTCCGACGTTCTGACCCGGCCATGACCGAAGACAAAAAGGTGCGCCACCTTATGCACGGTATTAAAGAGCAACTGTTCGCTGGCCTCGTGCGTAATCCACCAAGGACTGTTGCTGAGTTTCTTTCGGAAGCTGTCACAATAGAGAGGATGCTCCAACAGCGGTCTACCACTTACGACAGGCCGGTGGTCGCCGCTTCGGTTGTGGAGCCGTTTTCGGCCTTCGGGGCTACCCCGCACCTACGCGACATCATCCGCTCAGTTGTACGCGAAGAGCTCCAGAAGCTTTTCGGTGCTCCACAGCCGATGGTCGGCTCTGTAGCGAGCATTGTCCGCGAAGAGCTTCAAGCGTTGAAGCCCTCGGCAACGTCCACTGATCCACAACCTTTCCCCACGGAGTACCTGCGTCCAACTTATGCAGATATGGCGCGACGCCCTGCCCCTGCTTCGGCGCAATTACCGCCACCCGATCAAGGCTCACTGTATTCCGCACACACTGAGCCGTTCGTCGACAACCGACGACCACCCCAGCGGAAGGCGGACCTGTGGCGCGCCCCAAATCGCCAGCGCCTGTGCTTCCATTGCGGGGAGCCAGGTCATCTCTATCGCCAGTGCCCCTATCGACACCTTGGACTTCACGGATTTCCCATCGACATGCGTCGCCCTCCAATAGGCCAAAGACCCCGGGAGATTGAAGACTACTTAGCGCAGCAGCGCATGGCGCCAACTTCTCAGCGGCAGTCACGATCCACGTCCCCACGCCGACCATCGCCGCAGCGCGGGCCATCCTGGACGGCGCAGCGACGCTCGCCAAGTCCCCACCGGGAAAACTAAAGACAGCGACCTCCGGGGGCGAGGCCGCTTGCAATCGACGTGACGAAGACCCCCTGACAAGGAGACCTGTGAGCGATCTGGATTTTACGGCACCGACGACAGTTCCTAGCATGAACATCGACTCTCGCTGGACATACCCGTGCTTCTCGTCGGCCATAAGGTTAGCGCATTGGTGGACACTGGCGCGGATTTTTCGAATATAAGCGGGAAGCTAGCAGCGCTTCTAAAAAAAGTCATAACACCATGGTCGGGCACGCAGATTCGCACCGCTGGCGGACATGTCGTAACTCCTAGTGGCCTGTGTACGGCACGAGTTCAAATTCTCAGCTCCACGTTTATTGTAAGCTGCCTCGTTATACCTGACTGCTCTCGTGACGTTATCCTTGGGGTTGATTTCCTCCGGGAGTATGGAGCTGTTATCGATCTCCGAAAGCGCACAGTGACATTTTCAACCGAGAAAGCTGCTGATGCTGACGTCAAGAATCGCCAACGCCGCGCCGCCCTTCGAATTTCCGCCGAGAGCGTTTCGATTCCGCCACGCGCCAGTGTTTTTGTGACTGTTACTTGCGACGAACTGCGTGACGGGCATGCGGTCGCGGAAGGCAACCAGTCACTTTTGCTCACCCACGGCATCTGTACAGCGCGCAGCCTCATCCACCTCCGCGACGGCCGGTCTGATCTCCTGGTGACTAACTTCACCAACGAACCCCGGAATCTTTTTTGTGCTACTGCCATCGCGTTTGCTGACTCCTTAGCGGATGTTTCTGAATGTTTTACGTTTGGGGCTGTTAGCACTGTGCAGCGCCCACTTGACCGTCTTGATATTAGTCCGGATCTCTCGGACACACAGAATCGTGAGCTACGTGCCCTCCTACTAGAGTTCAGCTCTTGCTTTGCGTCCTCATCGAAAGTACGGCAAACGCCTCTCGTGAAGCACCGCATCATTACTCCTGACGACGCCCGCCCTATCCGCCAGCAGCCGTACCGTATCTCAACGACGGAACGTGAAGCGATTCAGACACAATTGTTCAGGAGATGCTTTGTGATGGTGTCATACAACCATCCAACAGCCCGTGGTCATCCCCTGTCGTGCTGGAAAAGAAAAAATATGGGACCCTTCGCTTCTGTGTCGATTATCGAAAGCTGAATGCCATCACTAAAAAAGACGTCTACCCGCTGCCCCGTATCGACGATTCGCTCGACAAGATTCGTCGCGCCCAGTACTTCTCCTCCATTGACTTGAAGAGTGGGTACTGGCAGATTGAGGTTGATGAGCGGGACCGCGAAAAAACAGCTTTTGTTACCCCAGATGGACTATATGAGTTTAAAGTGCTGCCATTCGGCCTATGTTCAGCGCCGGCAACTTTTCAGCGCATGATGGACACCGTCCTCGCCGGCCTCAAATGGCAAATCTGCTTAGTCTATCTCGACGACGTTGTCGTATTCTCTGAAACCTTTGAAGAACACCTCGAACGCCTGCGCGCAGTATTAGATGCCCTCCGGTCAGCTGACTTGACGCTCAAGCCCGAGAAGTGCCACTTTGGCTACAAAGAGTTGAAGTTTCTTGGTCACCTTGTGAGTGCCGCAGGCGTTAGGCCAGACCCCGACAAGACTGCTGCTGTCGCCAAATTTCCCGTTCCTGCAAACAAGAGAAGTTTGAAACGCTTCCTGGGTCTCTGCACGTACTACCGCCGCTTCATCGCCGATTTTTCCAAAGTTGCCGCCCCCCTGACTCGCCTCACGCGCGATGATACACAGTTCGTGTGGGGCGCCGAGCAACAAGAGGCTTTTGCGGAGCTGCGCAGCCGACTGCAAACAAGCCCTGTTCTTGCGCACTTTCATGAAGACGCTGACACCGAAGTCCACACCGACGCCAGCAATATCGGCCTTGGCGCTGTACTCGTTCAACACCAAGCTGGCGTCGAAAAGGTAATAGCGTATGCCAGCCGCACGCTCTCCCGCGCCGAGACAAACTACTCCACTACGGAAAAGGAATGCCTTGCGGTTGTGTGGGCAACCATGAAATTTAGGCCTTACCTCTACGGCCGCCAGTTTAAAGTTGTCACCGATCATCATTCCTTGTGCTGGCTGGCTAACCTCCGCGACCCATCGGGGCGCCTAGCACGATGGAGTCTTCGCCTCCAAGAATTTGAGTACACCATTGTGTATAAATCTGGCCAGAAGCACGAAGATGTTGACGCGCTGTCGCGCGCACCCGTCGGTTTAGTCGATGAGAGCACGCACGATGAGAGCTGTTTTCTTGGACTGGTGAGTGCTTCAGACATAATGACCCGACAGCGAGCTGACCCGGACCTTCGACCTGTCATTGACCACCTGCAGGGTCGCGCTGCTGATATCCCTCGGCAATTTGCTCGAAACCTGTCTGCTTTCTGTGTCCGGAATGGCGTTCTATACAAACAGAACTCCAGCACTGTTGACCGAGCCTTCCTCGTAGTGCCAGCCGACCTCCGTGCCGATATCCTTTTTGCCTGCCATTATGAGCCCACCTCCGGCCACTTGGGCTTTACACGCACACTCGCCCGAGTTCGTCAAGCCTATTATTGGCCTAAACTCGCTGACGCCGTTCATCGCTACGTCAGAGGCTGTCGTGAGTGCCAACGTCGAAAGGCGCCACCTCTCAAGCCAGCGGGTTTGCTCCAATCGGCATCGACCTTCTGGGCCCATTTCCGCTGACATCGGTCGGTAACAAATGGATTATAGTCGCGACCGACTATCTCACACGGTATGCGGAAACCAAGGCGGTGAAGCGTGGCACGTCATCTGAGATCGCCCAGTTTTTTATGCAGCAGATCGTGTTGCGCCATGGCGCACCGTCCCAAGTAATCATCGATCGAGGCACGGCGTTTACGGCACAGCCATCGCAAAACCACTGCTTATCACCCACAGACGAATGGCCTCACGGAGAGACTCAATAAAACGATCGCCGACATGATTGCCATGTACATAGACTCCAGGCACAAGACCTGGGTCGAGATTCTCCCGTACGTCACATATGCCTACAACACTGCCATCCAAGAGACTACGCGTTTTACGCCATTTCGCCTGCTCTATGGACGCGACGTTCAGACGATGTTAGATGCCATGCTTCCGTGCTGCACGGATAATCCTCTCATCCCAGACGCTGAGCAGTTTGCTCAGCGCGCCGAGGAAGCACGTCAACTTGCCCGCATCCACATTCAGCAACAGCAGGGAAAGGATACGCGTCGCTACAACCTCCGTCATCGACACGTCACATACCAACCAGGAGAGCAAGTTTGGGTGTGGACACCGGTGCGCCGGCCCGGCTTGTCTGAAAAACTGATGCCGCGATACTTTGGACCTTACAAGGTTCTGCGCCGTGTCACAGAAGTGACATACGAAGTCCTTCCAGCGGGTACTGTGCGGACCTCGAGTCGGCAACCACGCTCCGAGGTGGTGCACGTTGTCCGCATGAAACCGTATTTCACGCAGTAATGTGCGGTGTACTATGCACTCGTTTAGTTGTGTAGGGCACCGCCTCTGTTTTATATTCGTTTTCTGTACGGACTTGCATCGCTCATCGCTCGCGCCCAGTCTGTGCTTTCGTTTTTTTTTAGGAGGGGGAGTAATGCCACCTGGTGTCCCAGATGTTTTTAGGTGGCACCTGGCAGAAAAGGACGCCGAAGTTGTCTCGCGTGCTGTGCGCGGAACTTTGCCTGCTGGTTGAGCTTCGTCCCGTCGTCTTAGTCACATCTAGCCCTGTTGTCCGTGACAATATCTACATACCGTGCATGTTTTACTAGTAAACAATGTAACCACAGATTTGCAAAGCTCCGAGAATGCTACACTGATGCTGTCTGAGTAACTATTTGTGTCGCTGAATATTGTGAAAGGCTTTTGATGGAACGAAAACTGCTTGGTGAATACTTACGCAGAGTGAGGTAGGTCAGGTGGTATGTGCACCGCAATTTAATCACACAATTGCAGACTATATGATACAAATTGAAGGGAAGGTATTGAACTGAAGACTTCTCGGTTCGACAGTCCAAACTACATGTGCTTTGGGCTGTGTGTGCTAGCCCGCTTGGAATCTGATCGCCCGAGCCAGGAAAATGGTGCACACCCATATGAGCACCACTCCCAGTACTCTTTAACATGTAGATGTACTCTTTAACATGCTTGGGATAGACCTTGGCTGCCGCAATGCGCCTCAAACAATGGCATATTAGCCAGAATAGCAGGTTGGGCTTGTTGGTTTTCCATCCTGAGGTAACAGCGCAAAATGTGGACGGGAGCACAAGACGAGAAGACGACGAGACATTGTATCGTCTTCTTGTCTTGTGCTTCCATCCACGTTTTGCACTGTTACTTCAGAATGTCACGTGCCTGCCTAATTGTCACACGAACCACTTTGTGTGTATTTACAACTACTTGCACAACACCGTTGCCACCCACTGATGACGAGCAGCTGAGCAGCAGTTTTTCACGTGCACTCCGCAGCCATTATACACAAATGCTATCACGCTACGACTGTATCACCACAAGCGTCGCCTACAACTGTAGTGATGCCCGCTCAGAACACGACTTATTTTTTTTTAGAGCATAATTCTCCACAAACCGCTGCTGAGCTTGTGACCCCTTGGTAAGAGGCTTTCCACATCTGTGGGAAACCACTTCAGAAGTGGTGTGCATTCACAGTTTCAAAGCCTGCATTAAAAATTTTTGGAAGCTTTCAACACCCTTACCAGCCTTTGTCACTACACATCACTGAGTTCCTTATATCTGCTTGTGCTGAAGACCACAAGATAGTGCTTTAGTGGATCCATGCCCACTGCAGGCTTGATGAAAATGAGCAGGCCGATGCTGAAGCAAACGGCACCCTCAAGAGTGGCGTCCAAACAGTTGTGCATTTTACTAGAGCGGATACCACTTGTCTTCTTTCAAGCTTTATCAGGAGCGCGGCAGTGGCTTGTTGAGCCTAGCCAGACACTCGAAACATTAATCTTAGAATGCTCGACTCGACGTCATTTTCTATTTTGCGTGGAATTATATGCCATTATGCATACTTTCTCCATGCACTTAAATGTGGTTTCACACACATATATTTATACTTAATTGGACAGGCGGACTGCCCAGAATGTTCCACATGTGACATTTCGGAGACTGTGGAACGTGTACTAGTGGTGTGGCCCAGTGTATGCGTGCAGAACAATAACTCGAGTTACTTCTTTGAAGTGTTTTGGCAACAGGCCTCTCTCAGAGGGCTTTTTGGCTGGTTGGCCAGAAATGGAAAGCTCTACAGGCAGTGCAGGCTTTCTGCTGCTCCTTGCATGACACAGGACTTGACTCGTGACTGTGGTGCAAGTTACTATTCCTGTTGTACATCACTTGCTGGACTAGCCGCGGAGAGGGAGTCATCTAGCCTCTCTGAAGACATCAAGGCTTTCGTACGCCAGGAAGTCGCGCGACAACTGTCCCTGCAGCCCTATGTTAAGGAGTCGTCAACAACTGGCCTTGTTCCGGAGCTTCGCCATGCAATCCAACAGCATGTATCTGAAGTCCTCCCTAATCCTGTTCCTCAACCAGCTCCGGTCGCACCTTCAATGCCGTTACTCACGCCCACAGTTTCATCGTCCGGCGTTGCGCCACTGAGCTACGCTCCAGCATTGGCGCCGGCTCCTCCTCAAGTATTGCGCCGCACGTATGCCGAAGTCACTTCAAGTCCACCGCCTGAGCCAGCATATGCCTATGCTTCGCCCCCCATGCGGTCGGCACCAACAGCTTTTGCTCCACCATTGCTTCCGACACGATCTCCATGGCGCACATCAGACAACAGGCCTATTTGCTACCACTGCGGCATCCCTGGGCACACTACACGCTACTGCAGGCGCCGAATAAATATGGCCTTTGCTGCACGGCCTGCGCCACCTTATTTCGCCCCCCAGTTCCCAGTCCCATCGGTTCCTCCAACAGCACCCCCTGAACCTCCGGACTTCCGCCCTCGTCGTAAAGGCACCCCTAACCTCTCCTCTTGGTCGCCAGCCTGTGATGATGCATTCGCGACACTGCGCAATGTTCTGACGTCACCACCAATCCTTCGCCATTACGACCCTACTGCACCTACAGAACTTCACACCGATGCCAGTGGTGTCGGCCTCGGCGCCGTCCTCGCCCAGCGCAAGCCTGGCTTCTCCGAATACGTTGTCGCCTACGCAAGCCGTGCTCTCACCAAAGCCGAGTCCAACTGCTCCGTTACCGAAAAGGAGTGCTTAGCAATCGTGTGGGCTGTAACGAAGTTCCGCCCTTACTTATACGGCCACTCCTTCGAGGTAGTTACAGATCATCACGCTCTCTGCTGGCTCGCGTCTCTCAAGGATCCGTCTGGCCGTCTCGGGCGCTGGGCTCTCAGGCTTCAGGAATACGACATCCGTGTAGTGTACCGCTCTGGCCGCAAGCACTCTGACGCCGACGCTCTTTCTCGGTCACCGGTGCGCTCGCCTAACTCATCGTCCCCTCCTCAAGCATTCTTGTCAGCACTCACCATTGAGGATATGCCTTTCGAGCAACGACAAGATCCTTGGGTTTCTAACCTGCTGGATATCCTTGGCACTACTTCCGCGGCTACGCATCCTCGGGCACTCCGCCGACAGGCCTCCCATTTCGCCATTCGGGACGGCCTTCTCTACCGCAGGAACTACAACTCAGACGGCAGAACGTGGCTTCTTGTCATTCCGCGCCACCTCCGCTCCGAGGTTTGTGCCCACCATCACTTTGACCCTCAAAGCGCTCATGCCGGCGTCCTCAAAACCTATGATCGAATTCGTCAGAGGTACTACTGGCGGGGAATGTACAATTTCGCACGGCGCTACATTCGCTCTTGTACCGCCTGTCAACAACGCAAGATTCCTCGCCACCCCGCTGGCCCTCTCCAGCCTTTACCTTGTCCAGCTCGCCCGTTTGATCGCGTGGGAATCGACCTTTATGGTCCGCTATACCATGCACTGCCGCTGGTAATCGATGGGTCATCGTCGCAGTCGATCACCTGACCCGTTACGCCGAGACTGCTGCACTTTCCGCGGCCACAGCCCGAGAGGTAGCCCATTTTCTTCTGCACCACTTCATTCTTCGACACGGCGCCCCTCGCGAGCTACTGAGTGACAGAGGTCGTGTCTTTCTTTCCGAAGTAGTTCAAGAGCTCCTGTCTTCTTGCAAATCGATACATCGGGCTACAACCGCGTATCACCCGCAAACAAACGGCCTCACGGAGCGCTTCAACCGTACGCTTGGGGACATGCTCGCAATGTATGTTACATCTGAATCGGGAAGCTCCAACTGGGACCAGGTACTGCCATTCGTAACGTTCGCGTACAACACTGCCACCCAAGCAACAACTGGGTTTTCGCCCTTCTTTCTCTTATATGGCCGTGAACCATCTTGTACTCTGGACACAATTTTGCCATACCATCCAGATGCCTCTGAGTACAGTGCTTTGTCAGATATTGCACAGAAGGCCGAGGAATGCCGTCAGCTAGCTCGCACGTTTACCTCCAACACTCAAGGCTATCGCAAAGATCAGCATGATACCGATACCCCTGCTCCCACGTTCCTGGCCGACAGCTTCGTTTGGCTACGCGTTCCTGCCACCAACAAACTAGACACCAAATACCACGGACCTTATCGCGTCTTGGAACGCACATCCTCTGTGAACTACGTCATCGAGCCAGTCACCCCTTCTTCCGACCACCGCCGTCGCGGCCGCGAGGTTGTCCACGTTAGCCGCCTCAAGCCTTATTACAACCCTCTGGTCGTCTCTTCTCCCTGAGTCGCCAGGATGGCGACTTCTTCACGCGGGGGAAATGTAAAGAAGACAAAGAACAGAAAAACGCTGCGGCATCGCCATCACCATCGCTTGTCTCCGGCGCCCATCTCGCTCGCGCTGAAGCTGTGCCCTGCGGCTGGTAATTCGACCCTGCTGTGCCCGAAGTACTGCCACTGCTAGACGTTCCAGCCAACCATTAAATCCACATTTCACTGTATATATTTTAATCGAGTCACGACCCTCTTTGTTCTTCTCTTTCCCTGTACAGATTAAACTTTTCAACCAACCTATCCGCCTTTCTAATCAATAACACTTGCGTGAAGCATTTCTCCTGGATGGTTGATCTGATAATCACACCATCGTAATGCAAGGACATGGGGCGTATGAGCTTTTGAGGTGAACAATTTTTACCCTAGAAATGTCTTTTTGAATGAGGATTCTGGAGCTCTGCTCAACATGATCCTCCTCTTTGGAGTCTAAGGCATCAGATTCTATGGGACTAAATGAGTGCTGTGGAAAGAGCGTGATCAAAGTGGGACCAAGGGGCCTGTTCTGGGTGGTACGATATGCTGGTAGGGGCACCTGTTGTGCTGGCCTTACGGTATCGTTAAAAATAAAATAAAAAATCCAAAATGCGCTACTGCTATGAGGGCAGTCTGGCAGGAAACAATCAAATAGAAGTGGTGTCTTCTGCGAGTCGAGTAGTTCTCAAATAGGCATATCTGTAAGGCTGCAAATCGTAACTACTTTTACTACTTTTATCACGCGAACTTACCTCAGACCGCCTACACTTTTTTTTTCCCAATGCACTGGGCTAGCGGTTTTGCGTCGGTACGGCGCATCGTTTGAGGTGAGCTTTCTTCGTTTCCAAGCCAAGGCTTCGAATGACGCCGAGGTTCATTTCGGACTTGAGTAGAAAGTAGTACAAACACATGAACCCAATTGGTGTGCCAAAACTTGTGAAAGCGAACGTTACTTCCACTCGGAGAAGTCGTGCTGCAATCTCGCGACGCACGAGCACTCAACCCGCACAGCACGCCTAAACCCAGGAAAAAGAGGCGAAGCACTGTAGAAGTTGTACGAAGTATGCTACCTCCCTTTCTTCTTTTTGAGAAAGAGGAGCTGCGACAGGGTGAAAGGACATCGTACCAACCTTTTTTTTTTCTTTTTACGACTTTCCGTGTAGTGCGATAGTTCAGGTTATCGAGCCGAAATAAAGGAAGCGAAGCTCGACACGCTATTCTCAACGATGCAGCGCGGAGGCGAGCAATATATACGAGTACGCGCCGCGGCGCTCGCTCCTGAAACACTCCACTCACCACTCGGATTGAACACACTTGTCGATTTCTTCGACCTGAAACCGTATTTACATCGTATCTTTATTGACGCCAAGAATAAAAAAAAAACTGCAGCAGCGGCCGCACAACCATGCAAGTTGTACCGGTGGTATATGGGACTGCTCAAGACGTTGTTGTGCTCGCACGAATGTTCACAAAAGAAAAAAAAAGAAAACAACAACAAATAAGATTGGAACCATTGTCATTTGGAGTACCCGGCGGAGCGAGGTTAGTCGTTACCGAAAACCAGCGTCAACGCTCTGTTTCAGCGCACAGCGAGAAGCAGACACCACCCGTCATCCGCCGCCGACCGCGCGTCATGACAGTAGCGAGGGGCTGCCTTGGTAGAGATTGTTGAAGACATGCGTCAATACTATTTTTTATTTGCTAATTTTAACGGCAACCTATTATTTTATGGGAAATAATGATTAAAATCTGCGTTTCTAAACGGCTAAACATGACGTAGGTGAGTACTTCTAATTCCGGCCTACAGGGTCGCATGGTCGCTTCAGGAACGCAAAAATGCTGTGATATCAGAATGGTATTATTAAGTGCAGAAGCAATATTTCGACGAGATATTTTGGAATCGGCATGCCTAATGTTTATTGAAGCAAGGAAAATTGCAACTGGGCAGCTAAATTTTCGTTTCACGACCCCTTTAAGGAGACCATTCTGAAGCTGGAGGGTGAATGGGTCGTAAAGATTCAGGAGCTCGGGAGGGACCTGAAGGTTGAGAGGGAGAAAAGGATGGCGCTGGAGGCACAGGCAGTAGAGCTGGTTAGGATGGAAGGGGCAAAGACCGACCAGCTAGAGGAGATAGGGTCTCAGCTCAGGGAAGAACAAAAAAAGCGAGCCGAGCTGGAAGGTCATGTGAAGGCGCTTATGCATGCGCGGGCAGCTAAAGTCCCCGGGTCGGAGCAAAGTCAGGGGGTGGATGAGACCAGCGTTAAGTCCCCTCAAGATGAAGGAGATGTAAAGGAGGCGGGCAGAGAAAATCACCCGGTGGCGGTGGAGTCGCAAGAGGCGGCTACACGATGCTACAGCGAAGTAGCAAAACAGGCTATAGCGACAAGCCCGGAATCGCGCGAGAAAGGTGAAACGCTGCTACAAGAGAACCAACGAGAGCAAACCGGGCGGCAGTTGGTACAAGCTGGAGATGAAAGGCTAGATCGTAGGAGAGTTCTGGTTGTGGGGGACTCAAATGTAGCAAGGTTTGAGGAGGCTGTCCTAGCAACAGTGAAGGGTGACAGGCGTTTGAAGGTGGAGGCCCAATCGGGGAATGGTATGGTTGAAGCGATGCTGGACTCAATGATGTCTTGAAGGGGACGAGCCGGAATCTCGGGAGGCAGTTAGAAGTAGGTATAAATAACATAAAGGAGGCCTCTGAGAAAGTACACGTGACTGTATGCACAATCCCGGAAGTAGAAGGGCAGTAAAGCAGAACAGAGGGGAGAGTAGTCGAGGCCAACCGGGTCATTAGGAGCCTAAGCCGACGACTTGGGTACACCACAATGGAGGTTAACAGGGATGTGTACGAGGTCGGCCTCCACCCGTTTGCACGAGAAGGCATCCACTACAGCCGCGCCACCGGTAGGAGGGTAGGAGGCAGGATAGGCCGCCAGGCAACAGCTTTTTTAGGAGGGTCCAGGGCCCTGAAGCCACCAGTGTAAACAAAGGCGACCAAGAGGACGAACATAGACTAGGGAAACATAGAAGCCATAGGAGAAGCAACAGGCATAAGCGCAAGAGCCAGATTAATTCAGACATAGGGTATATTAACATGCAAGGAGGCAGGAAAAGGCTAAAATGGGAGGAGATAGAAGAGCAGCTTAGGCAGGAGAAGGTAATGGTCTATGGATTTGTGGAGACGCATCTTCGGGACATGGAGCAGCCACCCTGTAACCCTGATTATGCATGGGAATACTGCAACAGAACAGAGGGCAGCAGAAAGGGAGGGGGAATTGAGGCCTTCATCCATAAAAGTACAAATTGGCAGAGAGTCAAACAGGAATGTAAGGAACATTTATGGCTAAAAGGAAAAGTGGCAGGGGAGCAAACACTCCTTGGCTTTGTATACCTGTGGACAAGAGCAACTGCCAAAGAGGAAAACAAAAAAAAATGGTAGAATGTATAGCAGGTGACATTAATGAGCTAGGAAAAGGATGCGAAATAATTATAGTCGGGGAAATGAATGCTCATATAGAAGATATAGATGGATACACGGACTCGACAGGTACCATGCTGCTGGATATGTGTGAAAGACACGACTTAGTTGTCTGTAACAGTACTGAGAAGTGTGACGGGGTCATAACTTGGGAGGTAGGGAGTCTGCATTCGACGATAGATTATGCGATAATATCACGCAGGATGTACGATAGGCTAAGGGTCATGAACATAGATGAACATGGTGTCAGGAGTCTGGGCAGTGATCATAAACGTATAAAGGTGAGCTTTGGAATAAAAACTAATTCAGGAATGAAACATGATGACCAGCCAGATGGGATCTTTTACTCGGAGCAGCAAATAGAAGCAGCAAGCACCCAAATTGAAGCAGTAATCTCTAAGGATAATAAAGCAGAGTGGACATACACAAAGTTAATGGGACTGTTTGGGCTAGAGTTGGCTAAGGTGCGAGTCAGGAAAAAAAGAACAAGACGAAAACCAAAGAGCTGGTGGGATGGGGAGGTGAAGAAGGCCATAGAGAAACGTCAGGAAGCCTCCAGGGAACACAGATATTCTAAGCATAGGGGAGACCCAGAAGCAGACGTTGAGAGAAAATGGGATAAATGCATAAAATGTAGAAGGGAGGCATCCTACTTAATCAATGAGAAAATAGAAGACAAGGGTCCCCGTGGCTGTCAGAAGTAAACAAAAGGGATAAAAATGCAGCTAAGAAATTCTGGCAACATCTGAATTCCCTTAGTAATAAGACTAGCCTAATTCGGCTAGAAGGGGAAAAGGCAATAGAGCATATACGACTAACGATGTCAGAAAAGTTTAAAGAACAAAGAAATGTCGTAGGTGCCTTAGTAGAGGACGATAGACCGGTTAGTGCAATTGTTCCAATAGGACAAAGAGAGTGGGAAAGGGCTGAGAAGAGAGTACCAAGTAGCACATCAGCAGGCCCAGATGGTATTCCTATTGGGTTATTAGAGATGTTGGGCCCAAAGTCTAGGGAAACGTTAAGAGAGGTGGTGAGCCAAATGTTAATGGATGGCAAAGTTCCTGATGAATGGAGACTAAGTAGAATGAGCATGATATGTAAGGGAAAGGGGGACAAAGCTGACATAGGCAACTACCGTCCCATAACAGTAACATCAGTGGTCTACAGGGTGGTGATGCAGATTATAAAGGACAGACTGCAGGCATGGGTAGAGAGCAAGGGGGTGCTGGGAGAGCTGCAGAATGGCTTCCGGAAACAAAGGAGGTTAGAGGACAATCTGTTATCATTGACACAGTGTATCGAGGTAGCAGAAAAGGAACACAGACCCCTATGGCTAGCTTTTATGGATATCAATGGAGCCTATGACAGTGTACTTCAAGAAGACTTATGGAGTATTCTGGATGTGTTAGGTGTGGAAAGCGGAGTAACCAATTTTTTAAAAGATATTTATAAGGATAACCAGGTGCTAATAAAATGGGAGAAAAAGGTGTCGAAGCCTGTAGAGGTAAAGAAAGGGCTTAGACAAGGATGTCCCCTGTCACATTTGTTGTTCATGCTGTACCTGCAAGGATTAGAGGCTAAACTATAGGGGAGTGGACTCGGCTTCAACCTTTCTTTATTCAAGCAAGGAGAATTTATCCCACAGTCATTACCAGGACTAATGTATGCAGATGATATAGTACTGATGGCTGACAACAGGGTAGATTTGCAGGAATTGATGGATATCTGCGGCACAGAGGGAGATAAGTTAGGTCTGCAGTTTAGCAAGGAAAAATCGGCAGTCATGATTTTTAATGATAATGAGGCCGGCGAACATAGGATACAGGAGGATATGCTGAAAGTAGTGGATAAGTACAAGTATCTTGGGGTGTGGATAAATACTGGAGCTGAATACCTAACGGAGCATGAAAAATATGTGGCAGCTAAGGGAAGTAGAAACGCAGCCGTCATGAAAAACAGGGCGCTGTGGAATTACAATAGGTATGAAGTGGTGCGAGGGATTTGGAAAGGGGTGATGGTTCCTAGTCTGACTTTTGCCAATGCAGTCCTGTGTATGAGATCAGAGGTCCGAGCACGGTTGGAAATTAAGCAGCGCGGGGTGGGTAGGCTTGCTTTGGGAGCTCATGGGAATACGCCAAACCAGGGTGTGCAGGGTGACCTGGGATGGTCTTCTTTTGAGAGCAGGGAAGCTGGCAACAAGATAGCGTTTGAGCAACGATTGAGAAAAATGGGAGAAAAGCGGTGGGCTAGGAAAGTCTTCAGCTATACCTCTACATGAGGAATGTTGACACAAGATGGAGAAGGCGGACAAGAAAATTGGCAAGCAAATATTTGGACAGCAGCAGGGGGACCAGCCAGGAATTATCAATTAAGAAAAAGGTTAAGAAAACAGAGAGGGGTCTGTGGAAAACAGGGATGGAGACTAAATCAGCATTAGAAATGTACCGAACTTTCAAACGGGAAATATCCAAAGCTAGAAAATATTTACGATAATTCTAGGGGCAGCCCATTGTTGTTCGAGGCTAGGACAGGAGTATTGCGGACTAAGATGTACCGAGTCAAGTACCAAGAGATAGACACGCTGTGCAGGGTGTGTGGGGAGGATGAGGAAACGCCTGAACACTTAATAATTTCCTGTAAAGGGCTCCGCCCTATAGTTCAAGGCAATGGGCCAGATTTAGCCAAAGCATTGGGGTTTAAGGATAATGAAGGGAAAATAGACTTTAAAAGGGTAAAAATAACCAAAGGAAGGTTAGCTGATTGGTGGCTGAAAGGAAGGCAAGAATAGGTCCACACTATATAGTACTATTCACGGCTAGGCGGCCTGTGTCGCCGCCGCCCAATTCAAAGGGTTCAGCCTTATCCATCCATCCATCCATCCATCCATCCATCCATCCATCCATCCATC
>JAJIZL010020278.1:0-16946 GCA_023969395.1 Amblyomma maculatum | reverse complement strand
ATCCATCCATCCATCCATCCATCCATCCATCCATCCATCCATCCATCCATCCATCCATCCATCCATGCATCCATCCATCCATCCATCCATCCGTCCATTCGTCCATCCGTCCGTCCGTCCGTCCGTCCGTCCGTCCATCCCTTCATCCATCCATCCATCCATCCATCCATCCATCCATCCATCAAGTATGAAGCCCTCGTGAGGAAGAGCGATAGCCGTGATACAAGCAAGTTTCTGCTCAAGCCAGCTGCCGCTGGCATTTCGGCTCATCCGATCTGCTAGCTCTGCGAGTAATGCGTCGCCAGAGTTAATCCTATAATTACTTTACTACGGCAGGATAGGATTCACTATAAGGCAGTTTCATAAGCAGACGATTTACGACAGCGTTGATCAGTTTCAAAGCGCCGACCGCCGCGGCTTCGAAGCGAAACAACTTAGGCCTAACGACGACTAGGGACGGTCACGCACGGCGCCGTCGTTTGCAGCGCTCGCTCGCCCCACCTCCGCGGTACTTGTGTAACGTACCTCAGCCTGCTCGCGGCACCCCGTGCTGCAAGCGTTGCAAACTCGAGTACTTTCATAGCTAAGGCCGCGCACGTATAAGCCGTTCAAATGATACTGCAGGCAAGACAAGGCTTCAGTACGCAGTCGCTGTGCTGTCGGCCGTAATCGAAGACGCCGGACGGCATCGATCTTTAAACATGATACAGTGGGCAAATGAATAACTTTGTGAAGACCGGCTCGTACGTTTCGCGCACTCGGGCGCCGACGAGTAGCCTCCGGCCGTTACAGTGAACTAGTACCTCCGTCAACAGACGACGCCATAACCTCGGTTTGCGTGGAACCACGGGTTCGCGGTTTGCGCGAACTGGCGAAGTACGCCAGCGAGCGAGCGCGCGGCAACCGGAAGTTCGTCAAAGTGATGTGCTTCTGGGCGGAGCTCTGAACTTGCTTGTATTCTTTATTTTTTTGAGGCTCCCTTCGGCGAACGAGTTGAGAGGGAAAATTGGGTCATTTTTAATCGCCGATATCTCTGGTGTTGCAGAAGCTAGATCGAAAGTTTTTGCGGGAGAATCATGGGTGGTTCAATATCTATCAGTGTTATGGCGTTGTTTACCCTTCTTGGGGACCCATATTTCAGTGGACCTTTAACAGTTACACTGGTCATTTTTTGTTCCATAGCCTTCTGCGCTGTCCTCAACCTAAGTAGGACACTTTTAGTTGGCCTCCACGTTTCAGCCAAATAGGTGAGTACAGGTAAGATGCAACTGTTGTATACTTTCCTCTTAAAGGGCAACTCCGGAGGTTTTTTGACATTTTAATATTCTAGTAAACATTTTACAATAGGTTCTCCTCTCCGTCCTGACGCATTCTATAAAATCTGGGCGCCGTACGATAATCTGGTCACGCGCAACGCGACTTTAAAATATGCTGTTTTCATGGCTTAAGTTGAGAGTATTTCTGCGGGCAACAGTGAGTCTCTGACGTCACAAACAGTATACCGGCGTTACTGTCCACTTCCCGAGTGATTATGAAATTGTGAGCCTTATATTGACGTACCTAAGACATTTCATGCAGTGCGTCATGATTTCCATACTTTATTTTCACCATCCAACGCACGTACGACTGTTTTTATAATACTGAGTGTGACGTCACCATTTCGTCACCTGGGACGTCGTTTCTGGCCGCGAAAGCAGTTTCGGTTTCGATTTGCAGTTTTCCTTTTTTAAAAATACTTCTAATCGGTATTTCGAAAAACTGCTTTTTGTGTTAGAGTCAGGACATACCGAGGAATGTAATTCAAAGAAAAACAGAAAATGATGAAAAAACCACCGGAGTTGCCCTTTAAACGATACTGGTAAGCTGCTAGTCATAATCTGAGAGTGCTTACCAAATACGCTCCATCCCAATCTTATTCTTCTTATTTCCTTTTCAAGGTCCGGATCTGCGGTTACTACCTGTCTTGTAGACATATATTCTCCTACCATTTCCAGTGCTTCGCGTAACCTATTGTAAACTGCTGTTCCTTCCCAAGGCTACTAAAAATTATTTGTCTTCTGGATATTGATTTTCAAGCCTACCTTTCTACTTACCCTGAGGTATTCTCCATCAACCCTTATAACTAACTGCTCCTATTCTAAGTTTGAATACTTTGTGAATAGTACTGGGGAGATCGCATCTCCTTGCCTAAAACATTTCTCTGAGAAGTTTTTTGCTTTTTTCATGCAGAACTATGGTTGTTGTGCAGCCACTGTAGATATCTTCCAGTACTTTCACATACGGCTCGTCTACACCCTGATTTTGCAACGTATACTGCATGACTGCCAAGGTTTCCGAATCAAATGCTTTTTCGTAATCAATTAATGCTATGTATAAAGGCTGGTGTAAAACAGGTATTCGGCTCTGATACGTTCAGCGCCTGATGCTCTGAAGAGAACGACAACAATGTTCAACGCGCGTGACGGTCAGGAAAGAAAACGACAACGAAGCTCTCTCTCCGACGCCCGTGCGTGCGCTAACAGAAGTGCAACGACTGATCGCAGAACGTCCCATTGACTGTTGACGGCGTAGTGCCCTGTTCAAGGACTTCAAGTGGTGGAGGTGACAGCAATCCCTTCAACCTGGAGCTTCGCAGCCGAGCGTTGCCTACCACTTCCGCGATGCCTGAGACCGCCAACCAACCGCCAACCCCATCGCCTGTCATCTGTCCCGGTGCAGTGAGTCAGCGCGACCCAGCGATTTTCAGCGGCACCGATGACACGGATGTAGAAGACTGGTTGGCGTCGTATGAACGCGTAAGTGCGTACAAGTGGGACGACACCGCGAAGCTCACAAACGTCATTTTTTATTTGAGTGATGTTGCCAATCTATGATTTCGCAACCATGAGAGTGACATCTCTACCTGGACGGCTCTCAAGACCAGCCTGACTGAAGTTTTTGGCCGTCCCGCTATACGTAAGCTTCGCGCCGAGCAACGCTTGCAAAGTCGGGCACAACAAACCAGCAAGAACTTCACCAGTTTCATAGATGTAGTCGACCTCTGCAAGCGCGTAAACCCAACGAGCGACACCGAGAAGATCGGGCACATTATGCAAGGCATTGACGATGACGCCTTCCAGGCGCTCGTCAGCAAAAATCCCCAAACTGTGTCCGATGTTATCAGCTTCTGCCAAAGCTTCGATGAGCTGCGCAAAAGGCGGCTTTCCACACGACGAGCAGGCCACCCTTTCCAGCTTGGCTCTCTCCGGGGACGGTGCCGTGGACCAACAGTCGCTCATTTAGTACATTCAACAGTTTGTTCGTGAGGAAGTCGCACGCCAGCTTTCTTTATCTACCTGCCTGCCAGCACCTGCGCCTGCGCCGCCGCTCAATCCCACCCTTCAGCGTGTTATACAAGAGCAGGTCGCTGCATGAGGTTCTGCCTTCACCTCCTCAGCAGCCCCTGGTGGCGGCTCCTCTCACGTACGCTGATGTTTTGGTGCGGCCACCACCCCCTGTCGCCCCTGTATACAGCCGGCCTCCCCTCCTATACGAGCCTCAGGGACGTCAGCAAACTCAGCAACCCTGCCCAACCACTTTGCACTTTGCTCCGTGGCCAGTCACTGCAGCGTCACTTTGCTCGATTCCACTCCCACCTATCCCTTCGTCGATAACACCGCCGGCCTTCACATCAGCGCCATAACGCCTCTTCCTGTCGCCACTCCACCTTCCCTCGAAATTTTCCACCGGTCCATCGACGCTGCAGGCCTGACGCCTTTACAGCGAGTCCAGCTTGTCGCCATCCTACAGTGTTTCGCGGTTTCGTTCGACTCCCAGCAACCTTCGTTGGGGCGCACAACTGCTGTTACTCACCGTATTGATACCGGCACCCATGCCCCTTTGCGCCAGCGTCCGTACCGTGTTTCAGCCGCCGAGCGCATTGACGACCAGGTGACTGATACGCAACGTGATCCAACCGCCGCACAGCCCTTGGGCGTCTCCGGTACGTCATCCTGGTCAAGAAAAAAGACGGTTCCATCCGATTCTGTATAGACTACCGCCGACTGAACAAGATTACGCGCAAGGACGTTTATCCTCTGCCTCTTATCGACGACGCCCTTGACTGCCTGCAGGGAGCTGAGTTCTTAAATTTCTTCAATAGACCTGCATTCCGGCTACTGGCAGGTGCCGCTGGCAGAGGCCGATCGCCCAAAAACCGCTTTCGTCACACCCAATGGGCTCTATGAGTTTAATGTCATGCCATTCGGCCTATGCAATGCCCCTGTCACATTCGAACACATGATGGACAACCTACTCAGAGGGCTCAAATGGCACACTTGCCTTTGCTACCTGGACGATGTTGTCATCTTTTCCCCAGATTTTCCATCTCACCTCCAGCGCCTTGAGACAATTCTGCGATGCCTGACCGACGCTGGCCTCCAATTAAATTTAAAGAAGTGTCGTTTCGGAGCACGACAGCTAACCATTCTCGGGCATGTCGTCTCCAAGGATGGCGTTCTTCCCGATCCGGCAAAACTGCGCGCTGTGGCAGAATTTCCCAAGCCAACTAATGTGAAAGAACTCCGCAGCTTCGTCGGCCTGTGTTCGTACTTCCGCCGCTTCGTTCGCAATTTCGCCACAATCGTCAACCCTCTCACCAAGATTCTGTCCAGCCACGATCTTTCAGCCTGGTCTCCACATTGTGATGATGCCTTCGCAACACTCCGCCACCTTCTGACGACTCCGCCAATCCTGCGTCGACCCTTCTTCTCACACGGAAATCCACACTGATGCCAGCGGCGTCGGCCTCGGCGCAGTACTTGCATGCTCAGCGGAAGTCTGGCTTTGATGAGTACGTTGTCGCTTACGCCAGTCGGACCCTAACAAAAGCTGAAGCAAACTATTCAGTCACCGAGAAAGAGTGTCTCGCTATCATCTGGGCATAGCGAAATTTCGCCCCTACTTGTATGGCCGTTCTTTTGATGTCGTCACCGATCATCACTCCCTCTGCTGGCTGTCTTTGTAAGATCCTTCTGGTCGACTGGCCCGTTGGGCTCTGAGGCTCCAAGAATACGACATTCTATCGCTCTGGCCGTAAACATGCCAATGCAGAAGCTCTCTCACGTTCTCCCTTGCCGTCTGAAGCCACTCCTGCTATATCCCCAAGCAACCACCGACGTCCGTTGTACGTCCGAGCTAGAGCCGAACGTCCTTTTTCCGAAATTGTACGTCCGTCGGACATACGTACAACCTCCGGTTTCGGACATCCGTATTCGTACGTCCGTCGGAGGTACAGACTACGTCCGTTTTTGTATATCCGCATGAGAGACGAGGTATACGTCCGATGTACGTACGGACGAGTATGTTTCCAGGACATATATTTCCTCGCTGACAAAATTCTGTTTCAACATTCACACTAGTCTTCAATGCTCGAGATGTGTCCTGCCTGGTCAA
The DNA here is from genome assembly GCA_023969395.1 of Amblyomma maculatum. Classification (NCBI taxonomy): domain Eukaryota; kingdom Metazoa; phylum Arthropoda; class Arachnida; order Ixodida; family Ixodidae; genus Amblyomma; species Amblyomma maculatum. Next base: position 11,513 of record JAJIZL010020278.1, on the reverse strand, counting down.
AAAAAAAGAAAAAACATTGGGGCCAATTGGGACCTGCAAATGGTTACATCTGGACCCAATATTGGACACCACCTCTCCAATGAATTAGTCCAAATGGTTCTGCAAATACCAATTGGGCATTCCAAATAGTTCCAATTGCGTGTAAAATTCCATTCGGATTTTCCAAATGGTACTCAAAATTCCAATAGGAAATCCAATTAGGTTTGCAACTTCCATTCGGCCCCTGAGATAGCGAATTGTATTATATACCAAATGATTAGCTGGTTGGCCTAAAAAACTCTGGCACATACACAGTATGGGGCGATTGTCATTAATTTCTCAGCTTTCATGCCGCAATTCGTTGTATCCGTTGGTAGCGGCGGTCGTGGTCTTCAATTGTTACTTTAGTTGAGCCTTAACGTATGTACTACATGTACCACCTGCGCGGCTTCGCCATCCACGATGGTCCACGACCACGTCTTGGCGAACGAAAGCGCCGGATTACCTTGCACAGTGGGTCTTTACAAAAATAGATTTTTTGCTGTTTGAAATCCCCGCCAGTCCCCGCCGGCCGGCGGCCGTACTGTTTGGTTGAAAGTTGCGTATTCCATTGCAGTGTGTGTGTGTGTGTATGTGGGAGGGGGGGGGGATGGAGGTTTCGCATGAATATCCTCACAAGAAAGGGTACCTATTTAAAGAAACTAACAATATTCAGTAAAAATATAGTGTTAACTTATTACGGCCAATTCATTTCTGCGCATGAATGTTTCTGCCGTAGTTTCGTACCACGTGTTTCTGTGCCGCCCATGGAGGAAGAAAAAAACTAGGAGGGAGCGCGCGCAGCCTCCGCAAGCCAACCTCCTCTGACGCCGCTCCCTTCTCTCTCTTGCGCGCAATGAATCTTGGGAATTTAGCCAACATAGTTGCCAGACTCAAAAGCAGCAGGGTACATGGTATTTTTTAGTGACTTTGAGTGTCCCCGCGGAAAGCCTACCGAAGTGGTCTGCCGAAAGTTGCGCGTCGCGTCGTAACACATAAGTTACTTTGTTTACAATTGTTGTATTGTACTCCGTGTTTATAGACACACTAGTGAGAACTCCAGGTGGTCTTTTCATGTTTAGTTTCGTTAGGGAGACTACGAATTCGACATAACGTTGCATGCCTGGGGAACTGGCTTCAGCGTAACAATGTGCAATTGAGGTCTGCATTTCCTAAATGAATCAAACGATTTTCGTCTCGAACAATACATGCACCTGCCCTGACAAACAAACGTTTCGTTTCTCGAGGAGTGCGCATAACAGGATACTCACCGTTGGAGCGACAGCCCCCAGAGGTATATCCGTGTAGTTCTTGCATCCCGGCACGCAGCATTTCATATATGGCAGTACTTTTCGTTGGGCTAGTTGGTTTGATTCCGTGCTTGCGGGACACAGCGCACAAAGACAGAGCACAAGAACACAGTGGACGACAGGACGAAGCGATGATCAGCGCTTCGTCCCCTCGTCCTTCTTGTTCTCGCGTGCTTCGTCTGATCGCCGAGCCCCGCAAGCATTTCATATGGCGCAGCTGAGAGAACCCAGCCATACTTCGCGAAATACACGGGTGCACTGCGCGGCGGCGGCAGCCCCCACGGGATCAGCCCGTCTAAAAGTCCAAAGTTCCATCTACCGCCTGCTCGCAGCGCGCGCCTCAGGTTTCTAGTGCAGGCGTCGCGTAGCGAAGGCCACGCGAAGGCATTCCTTCAGAGCACAGCGTGCGAAACCGCAACCGAAACCAGCTACCGGCTACCGCTTGCCGTATCACGTGACGGCTAATTTCCCATGATTCTTTCCATTATATTTTTTATGACTAGGCTTCACTTTTCCGCCGCGGCACTCCCTCCTAGTTTTTTTCTTCCTCCATGGTGCCGCCATTGCCGGCTGTCGAGAGCCATCGATCACACCAAAAGCCTCGACAAAAACCACGCCATGGCGATTCCGACGCAGCCGAGATGCAGCGCGCTAGAAAGGAAGACGCGAAAGAGCTCTGCGGTGGTCACGCAGCAGTTGGAGAATGATAGTATTGGACAGAAGGCGACGCCCGAACGCGCCAATCGGGACGCTGGAACCGTCCGGCTGACCGGCAGTCAGCAAAACGATCGTACAACACTCTTTCCGCACCCCGTCCGCTTGAGGCAGAAAACGTGCGGGCCGCATGCGTGCGGAGCGGGTCAAAAAAGCAACCGTACAGCCTTAAAACCCGCCATGAATTCGCCGTGAGATCGACCTAGAGGTGGCGCCACCGTCTCTCCGGTAGTGTGGATCGGCAGCCGGCGGCGCTCGCAGAAACGCACGCCGCGTAGGTCTGCTGCCGAGTTTACGGCGGGTCTGTTGGCGATGAAAACGTGTCTTCTGCAGTATTTCTGCAATATTGCAGAAAAAAATCCAAGCATTTCGCCAATGCAGCAGAAGAAGAGCGGATTTTAGGAAAACAAAGCACGCAACCACCAGTTTTCTAGATTTACTTTGCACGTTTCTTGCGCTCTACCGCGCTCACGCGCCTAATGCTTGGGCCTGCCTAACGACAGCTTTGTTTTCTTATCGACTTTAAACAGTTTCCGCGTGTCTCATGCGATTGAGACCGGCGAATCTAGTGTCAAGCCCACGCAGATACAAGGTTCGTGATCTGACCTGCAGTAATTTAGATTGAATCGAGAAAGCCTGGTTCATTATATCATACTTGACTCGAGGATTAGGCAGGTTAAATGTAGCATTCGCAGCGCAATGCATGGCGATTTGCTTTAGACTGAGTGCACATCAACTCTGGCCCTGACAACCACGCACAAGTATTCCCCAAAAATGAGATCACGCCGACACTATACAGGAAACCTCGCCGCACAGGAAAGCTGATTGTTCACGCGTGTACAGCGCTCAGTGGATTGAATTTGCCGAGATGCTTTTTGCGGCCACTGTCATAGAATGTGATAGTGTATTAATGCATGCGCCACTAACTGTAAATGATTTCCTGAAACCGGGGAAAGTATAAGGGATTTCTGATGTATGTGATGTTAATATATAACGGTAAATTAGTAGTGTAATTATTTGTTTTGTAATGCGAATAAATTTCACCGTGTGAGAGAACTTTTACACACTTGACAGAATTTACAATAATCAGCGATTAATTTTCAGTAACGTTAAAGTGCAAGCTACGAATTACTCGCTGCGAAGACATCGTTATAAACTGCGCATGGGCACTGTCATGTTCTGGGAAGCAATTTTACAAGCTGAAAATTTATTTATCACTAATTATTTAGCAGTGACTAAATATTATGCGGAGTAAAATATTAGGATTGCTTCGAAAACAGATGCCGGATATAAATATTCCGAAAAAAATAGAGGTCATCTTATCATGCGACTAAAAAATGTATTTATTCCCGAACTAAACACTGATATTTAAGCCCGCATGAAGCTGTTTTACTCCCCTTGTCAGAAATGACAAGTTTTGTCGGAAGACAGCACTTGGACGAAAAGGGGTTATAATGATTATAATGGGCTACCAGTAAAGTACATTGATCTAGGTGCATTATGTATTATTTAGGGTAGCAATTAGGTGCAGGGAATATGTTTCCCAAACATTCGAGCATTTCTCTAAAGCAAAACGTGCTCACTAAAACTTTTACAGATGCACAGAAGCCTTCAACAACAAAAGAAAAGAAATGCATATTGGCCCGGGTTTAACGCATGAAAGCGGCATCGGCTACGACGGATGATTGCAGAGGCTGGTTTTGGTGTCGTTTTTTTTTTTTTTTCATTATTAACACTACATTTACCATGCGGGATTGTTTATTGTGCAGTCAAATCCCACAGTAGAGGAGCGCCTTTCGAAACGGTCGTGATTGAATCCCCCGTTCTCGAAATCAGCAGTCGAGCGCCCTTACCATTGAGACACCGCGACAGCGGCTTAAAAGCAAAAAAAAAAAAAAAAAAAAAGTACTCACACAACTCTATCATGCGTACAGATGGCATAGTAGGCATAGAGTGGTCTGTTCAAACCACGACCTCCTCTATAAACTTCCGACCTGCTCATGCCGTCGCTCCCCATGACGCCAGATTTGCTTTTGCTTGTTTAGTTTTTTTTTAGTTCGCCAAACTGCCACCGCATTCCGTGGCGCCACAACTTACCCTCATCGCTTCGCTTTCAGTCTCTGTCTCCGCATGGTCCGCGTATTGTCGCGAGGAGGATAAACATTTATTTGACGAGGAGGAAGTCAGGCAGACACTTGCTTTTGCGACATTCAGAGGCGATCTTGCGTCAGTTCTCACTCAGCGAACGCAGTCAAGGGTACGGCAGCAGTAACACCGTTTCCCGGAATGGTTTACTGTTGCGTTCCTTTCTGCAAGTGCAGCGGGTCAAGAATCACGACTGGGATATCGTTCCACGAGTTTCCCGTTACCCAAATTCGAAATGAGTGAAGAAGATCTCTGGACAGGCATAAGGTAAGATATTGAGAAAGTAGAATTCCATACTCTGTGAAATTCGGCTAAATGGCCGGTCAGTGCTCATGCCACGTTGTCTGCTGGTCTACGATATACAGCTAGAAGTATTGTGTTGTATGTTTGCTGGCGGCTAGAAATACGAGTGCGGCTCGTGGATACAGAGCCAAGCAACTGCAGTTGTATTTTGTCGTGCTCTAGCCTGAGTAAGCCGTGCACATGGCTGTGGCAAAAATTCAGTACCTGACGTACACCAGTTTTGATGAGAAGCTTGCTTTGGCGCATTGTACTGTTTTGCGCAAACGCTATACCTTAAAAAACTACGACTACCTCTAAAAAAAAACAAAAAAAAAAAAACAGGAAAGCAACGTGGTCGTTGCAAGGGGAGACAGGCACAGGTGCAGCTGTCAGTGCACCCAGCCAGTATATTGGAGTGGGGCCAGAGTAGTGAGCCTATAGGCATTTCTTATGTTTCACGCAGTGGTCTCCCCATAAATAGCAAATTTTATGCTTCCATTGGTTGCCACCAGATATTTGTGGTGCAAGAGTATACACCCGGATATATTCGCAGGCCCAGGGAAACAGCCAAATGTACTGTTACTTATACATGTTACTGTTTCAACAGGAGGTTAAAGACTGCCTTCTGTCGAAATTAGTTTTTTTTTTTTTTTGCCATTATGGAAGTATCAATGTGTTCTTTAAATGTGTCTTTACAATGAAAATGCCTTGCATGCTGTTAATAATGCTGTCTTTCTTTTTTTTTTTTAATGCTGTTGATGATGCTGTATGTCTAATTTGCAGTATATGTCACCATTTGAGCTCGATTATGTGCACTTTAATATGCTGTAAATTGCCATATGTATTCCCAGGTGACCGGAGCTGGTCGGTCTGCTCAGCTTCTTCTCCCAGTGTACTTCATCTTCATGAAGAAAACTGAACGAACTGTTATTATTATTTTGTGTGGTTCCAACTGCTCCCATATGTTCAGGGAATAAAAATTTCTTTGAACTGATGTAAGCTTGCTTCTGATTTCTCTTTCTTGCAGTGCATACAGCTGCCTGCGGAAACTTTAAAGCATATGGTACTTGCAAGGAATTCCATATTTTCATGCGTTTTCAGCATTGAGCATAGAAATTATGAAAATGTGTAGTGGTCATAAGGAAATTTGTCCACTGGGTGAAAGTATTGGCTGAAGCAAATTTTCGTTTCTGAATTTCATGCTGCAGAGGTTTCTGAGGTGTTAATCTAGCATTAGTAGAAGTTAATCAATATTGACTATGCTGGTTAATTCAGTTTTGCAAACAAGAGGAAGTGACATTTACAAATTCAACCAGAATATGTGTCCTTTTCAAAGGTGAAAATACTATGAGAATAAAAGTTCTCCTACACAAGATTTTCATGGGTATCAAAACTGGTAACACTGCATGAAGTCTGGCTTTCTACATAACGATCCGTAGTGCTCACGAGAGTTGCTGAATTGAGTTCTGCTTGTCTCCTAATGCTTTCATCTGAAGTATTAAGGCAGCTGCAGTGGTGAACGCGCGGGAGCACCGCCGATGCGAGATATGCGGCAATGCCAGCGAAGCTCGACGCTCGAACAACGGTCGTAACCGCGATAATTAATGATGTCAGGAGTCATTTTGAAAATATTGTAGGCGTGAATAGTCGCTGTAGCACGTAGCGCTTCGATGGTTGTGTTGCACACTTTCGTCCAGAAGGTCGCTGTTACTATAACCCCAACACCTAAAAGACGGCCACTCCTTCCGCTCGCTTTTATCTTCCTTTGCAGACAGGATGATGAAGGTAAAGTTTATCCAGCTGGGATTAGCAGACCGTAAAGGTAACCGACTTAGACGAGCGACCGTATACGTTGTTTATATATGTTCTGCTTGTTCGCGCTGCCGAAACTGTTTGCAAGATTAATGTATCAGCTAGCCTAATGGACAGTTATTTTTCCATCAAGCAGCGAGGCGCCGCTTCACAAAATGAAGCAAGGCAATGAATATAAGGGTTGCATTCTTCAGGCGAAGCGCTGTATATATATTCTATGCGCTCCCACTGCAAAATCGCTCATGCGCCAGGATCAGGCGGTCAACAATATTTAGGAGCCCTCAATTGCGGTGCATCTCATGGCCAGGATGTTGTTTTGAAACGTTAAACGCCGTGAATCAGTCAATCTACGCGCTAGGAACACGAGAAACAAACAGAATAACATGCGCAGTGGTGCGCCGGAACCGTCGTGCGCGACATTGCGTCGTCTGCTGTGGGGGTTAATTTAGGCGGCACCTGGCGGCACCTTCGGTCTCTACACGACAATTTTTAGGCCCGCGCGCCTCCGTAGAGGTAGCGCCAGTGATCAGGTCGGAAGTTTATAGAGGAGGTCGTGGTTCAAACTGCATTCTGCTATATGAAGCATTCTGCGGTGGCATATGTTTTAGTAGCTGCGGTATTCCAAACAGAAACGAGAGAATGCCATTTCTGAGCGTTTGCATTAACTTTTATTGACGGCAACGACCTGTTTTGCTTTGACACGGCGGTAACGACAGTACCACTTCGTTTGAGACACTGCATGTCAAAGGATCCAAAGCGCCGAAGACCGCGATGGAAGATGTCCTTATCCAAGCATGACATGCTCGATACGGACAAGTTTATTTTTTAAATGAAGCGTGGGGTTATAGACTGTTCATATTTATTTTGCAAGAGGCATATAGGTAAGCAAAAGCTCACAGGAACTGCGAAACAAACAAAAACACTCCTGTACACGCCGCATGCGCGCGCGTAAATCACATCGGGCTGGCACGCGACGCGAAAACGCATCCACACTCACGGCCGGTCTCGAGGGAGAGAGCGCGCGTTCTTTCTTACGGCCTTCTCAATCGCCGCGTGAACAATGGGAACTTTTCTCCTTGAGTCACGCTCTCCGCCGCCGCAAGGGGCGCGACCTGCTCACCGTTCGCTCCGCATCTGCTTCAGTGGCGGCGGGTGGCATTTGCCTGGTTTCGCGCTGTCGCTCGCGAGTTTCGTGGTTAGTGCAGCCCCGAAATGAAAGAACACAGAACGTAGATGATGCAGCGGCATGTCGTCAACGTACTACACACGTGAACGCATATAAAAAACACTGTCTTTCAGCAAACGTTCGACAAGCATTGCATACATTGCGGCAGGGTAGCTACTTTTGTCCATTTTAGTCCGAATTTTTCCCAAGCCTGTACAAGAATAGGAACAAAAAAAAAAAAAATAAAACTGAATGACAAGTGATCACATCGAAGCTTCTTCAAGGCTAACATGACAGCAACTCGTCTGCTACAGCAAAACCGTCTTTAGCGCTAGATGCGAAATCATTCATGTAACACCGAAGATGAAAATAATTTCATAAAAATGTAGTGCAAATTGCAAAATGCTTGCATGATATAAAAGATTAGTATAACAGTCAAAGTAAGCGTTGTAGGGTTGAGTTTTAAATGTTATTACAATTCATATATTAGCCAATGTGTGGTATTATACACATTTTTTAATTTTGCAAATAAACATTGTTTTAATGAAATTTTTACATGATATTAAGCTTGTTATGAAAGCACTAAAAAATGGTTTGATATTCATGACACCACTTGTGCTCGAAGTGGTAAAAAGAGGCCAGTAAATGATGAAGGTGATACTCGATGCAATGACTTACAAATGAGTTCAGCTGCTATATCGAAAGTATGCAAGAAACTTTAAAGCGTTAAAGAAGGTCACTCTCACTGAAGACTCATTTCAAGCCCTATATAGCGACCCATTGAGGCTATCTTCGGGAAAGTAAGGTTATTAATGTGCGGAAGGGAATGACATATGCTAGATGCGAGGGCCGCCACAGCTAGCGGCATGACTACATTGTCAAGACAGACGTTTGATCTGAGAGCAAAATCAAGGCACTGAAGGAAGTTATGGCATCTCCTACCATCCCATTTCCCACTGTCACATATTCCGGTTTGCTTTACGCCGCCGCTGCTTTACGCGGTTTGCTTTACGCGTTATCGTTTAGTTAATCAACTTCGGGTGTGACGCTTGCTCTATTCTTCTTGAAACTAGCGAAAGAAGCAGCCCCATGTAGTACGCTCTTCTACGAGGACAATATTCTAGTGGACTGCATTATCCGAAACCAGAGCTTGTTGCTATTGGACAAGTTTTTTTTTTTTTTTTTTTAAGAAAAAGCTGCCGTGCACCTACTATACACACAAATGTTTTCGAAGTACTTAAGATCCTGATTCAGTCAGCATTTCAGAATTCAACACTGAGTTGCCCGAAAGGAATTGACAACAGCTATGTTATTAGGTCCGCTTCTTTGATATTTGAAACATTTATCAGAATTCTTCTTCTCAATTAATTATACCAGGAAAGTGACAGAGAAGACCGAGAGGCCAACTCCTTATGTGCACAAGCCGTGCAGGAAGATTTTGAGACTGAATTTTCTAGACGCAGGTCGCGTTTTGATGAATTGAACATATAGTGCAATGTGTAACTTTGAAGGACAACTTTTTAATTTGTTTGCCGCTCTTTTCGATTCTGCTTAACTGTTTATGCCGATTTCCTTGATTAAAAGTAGTCGCGAGACTATAATATACATCTTCGGTCTTTCAACTGACTGATATGTTTTGAACGAAGCTAGAATAGCCCACTCCACTAGACAAGCGAAATTTTTACTATATGAGTAAATTTTTGTTCTTTACTCTGAATCTGAGACGCGCCATGAATTTTTGCCCGTGCCTCTTTTGATCTAAACGAAAACGGTAGCGGTTGACAGAATCTCCACCCAACAGTTCACCATGCACTCACGTCAGGTCGCGCTACACCTGCTTAAAACATTCAAAGGCACATTGCATAGCCTGGTAAATTTAGTTTTGTACAAAACTTAGGGGTAAGAAATGTTGAAGTGTTCCAGAAGCTTCATTCGACCGTGCAAGGCTGCACTGACGAAGGAGCGCGCGCGTGAGTGGATTGTTGACTGTATTTTATTCCTCGTAGTCGATAAATATTCGATGTTGATTACGGATTTTGTATAAACCATAAGGGGCGAAATGTCAGGACCTGCCGGTTGCAACTGACGCGGGCGAAGCTAAAAGCGAGCGCGCGTTTCCCTTGCGCGTGAACGGCTGTAGCAGAGGAGCAGCAGTGGGGCGGTGGCGACCCCACCGAGGCGCGGCGGCCGGTAGAAACAGACCCCATTGGAGAGGCCGTAAGAGAAGAGAAGCGCTCTCTCCCTCGAGACCGGCCGTGCCACACTGAGTAGGTTTCGCCGCTGAGCCGCAAGGTGGCGACTCTGCTCGATCTCGAGGCAAATAGGGTTTTTTCGGCTAAAACTTTGTCCCTAGATTTCCCCAAACGCATTGAACGCCGTTTTTACAAAGTACCTAAATGCTGACTATTATGTGCCTAGTTGAGTCTGAATTTGTCCCCAGATTCGTGGCGGGCTGGCGGGCTTTTCGGCTCTTTCCTCGTTGTCGCCAACGGCGTCCAGAGCTTTTGGATTGACGAGCTCTGGACGAAGCCGTCGTCGGCGCATTCGGGCAGTGTTTGTAAAGTCTCCCAGTTTATTGGCGTGGTTTTGCTGCAGCGGAGGTAGTGCAACGCACCCTTAACATTAAACCATTCAACGGCAAAAGTCGGACGTTCGATTCATGGGTACCGAGCAAATTTGCGATGTCTGCGTCAACGATCTGACATCGGCCGTCGCTTCTCACGTAAGCCATTGTCATTGCTGTTGTTTTTTGACATAGTGCGCTGAGTGCAGCGGTAGGTGGGTGTCGTGACCATTTTTGTCCGCGAAATCAATGCGAGAGGTGTCATTCAGTAGTGAATTAAGGTAAACAGCAACCTGGTACTTAACTGTTTTTGAGCTTGCAGATATGACAGATCGAAATTAGCGTGCAATTTGTCAATTACTTATATCTCTGTGGCATGGATGCCACCTTCTAGCTTCGGAAAGCAATCTGAAGACGGTGCAAAACTCGTGTGTTTTATCAGAACATGTATCGATATATAAGCAGTATAGCAAAAATGACTTTGGAAGGAATGCAGTTGTTTCCAACAAAGCTTTGCGCAAATACATTTTTTTTTTCTATCAGGAGCTTGCGACAGCGCAACACGACAACGTAGGCACTATACTGTGTCAGCTTGCTGCTTATCTGATTCTAATTTAAGATTCTAATTAGCAGCATTTGAATTGTTTTAGTGGTTATTTTATTACATATACAAAAGCAAAGAAATAGATGTTTGCCAGCCCCGGTATCTGATATCTGGAGCACCTGAACAAGGGCGGTGGAATTAAAGGGATAGCGAGGAAGGGGTAGATGAAATCAAAGAGGTGAACGATAGGGAGAAAGGACAGGGTAGGTAAAAATAAAAAATATATTGTATATGAAATATAAAAATATATCACAATATATATATACACTATGACACAATATACAGTAGTTCGCTTGAGGCCCAGAGTAACGAATGCAGCGAGCTGCCAAAATGCGGCCAGGAAGGTAGCTTGCTTAACTTCCTTCAGGTCACTTGCAGCTGCCTTGTTACTGTATACGTGTTAGTAGACTATAAACTTGGGCTGATATCTCATATGCAATGCTGCTTGGTAGAGCACTCACTTCATTTCAGTGTTTACATGTGTCTATGCCATTTTTTGTTTTTACTTTCAGCAGTCTTGGAGACGCAGCCGCTCGTTTATTTTGTACAACTTTTGCATCCTTGGCTCCCTACTAATCCCTCTCTTCTGCGCGCTGTACAATGCCAGGGATGACTTCTCCTTTGCCCTGCGCATCCACTCAGCTGTCTCAGCTTCCTTCACCTTCAGCTTGAGCTTCTTCCCCTGGCTCACCGCCGGTACATCCGAGAGGCATACTGTTGGCAGATGGTACCGTCTCTGCAGCCTCGCTAGCCGCCTTGTCCACTTCGTTGCTATTCCAGCATACACCAGGTGGATTAGCGTCTGATGTGCCAGGTTACTTGCCGGGAGGCGCATCAGTCGGTCCTCATATTTTGCTTTGGCCGCCGCCTCTCTCGCTGAGAAAGAGGACCATCCGACCT
>JAJIZL010020277.1:113033-126887 GCA_023969395.1 Amblyomma maculatum | reverse complement strand
AAGGGCTTAGTTACGGCCATTGTTCCACCTCGCCCGCCGTGCCCACTCAATGGAGTGTACCCCGAAATACTTATTCAAGGCCAATCGATTGGAGAGCGCTCATTACCGTGATGTTGCATTCGAATCCAGAATGTTCAATTGGGCAAGTTGGTAGACGTTCCCGTGTCTTTCTCGTTCTTGTCTGTACCGTTGTTCGCGGTGTTTTACGATTCGAATCCAGTTGTTCGTCACATTAAAATGTGACCCGGCTGTGAACAATTCGAAGCTGTTCAGCTGCCATGGTAGCCTAATGCATAACCACTTAATTATGTCGCGAATTCCGTGCGTCATTTTCATACCATTTACTCATTCCTGCATACAGCTTTTATACACAAATTGATATCAACCTGTTCTAAGCTGCCAGCGCTATCCAATAAAAAATGTCCCACTATGAGCAACCTCTGTGAAAATGCGACATGTAACCAACCTTCCTATCTCATTGTGACAAATTTTACGGTGGAAATATGAAGATGTTTATTAGGTTAAATCTAGATGATAACCTGGGATCTTCGACTCAGTTGGAGACCTTAAACTTTGTACGCCAGAACGCTATCCGTCATGGCTTCCCGCATTTTGCGTGACCGGATGCGCCGAAAGTTTTTATTACTGTTTTTATTGGCTGCTCGTAAACCCATACAATTTTGCTGGTTCGTAACTTTCAGTGGAAGAACGCGCATCGAGTGTTGCTGTTGTGAAACTCTTAGCTGTGATCGCAAGAATGTTCACGCGTCAGAGCGCAACTGCTGCTGAGATTCAGCGAGCAGCCGAGTACGCTTATTTAATGGCCATACAAAAAAGGAAGAAAATTATCAATCGCAGACGGAAAACCTTTCTTGAGAGAGGTTTATGCCATAACATCGCTCCACTGTTTAGTTGACATTAACAGCCCAGCTCGCTATCAGGGGGGGCAGCAACTTAACGATATCTTGCATAGCGCCTTAACATGGGCACGATCATTGTTTTTATGGATTAGCTGCAGGTACAGTGTACAGCGAGAAAACAATGATGAAACCAAAAGTTTACACAGCTTGCTACTTCGCTGGACCTCTTCAGACTTCATCATCCAGTTAATGAAGGTGCTCGTAAGCTGACAAAGCTTGATTTCTTCCTTTGCGGGGTACATCAAGCCACCATTGTCCTTGGTTTTCAATAACCTGTAACTGGTCCAGTTGGCTGATAATTCCTGCAACAGGCTCTTGCACGACTGACATGTCGCCTCAAAACCATTACCAAATATCGCATAAATTAAGCAACAACCTGGTAGTGATAAACAAAACTTGGGGTTCTTAAGTCTCCTTGAGGAGCCTCGTTAGAGTGCCCGCATTTTGCTACCTGCTTATTCACCGTATCCAGTAATTGCTGCCTCTGACGCATATCATTAGAATGCAGCCTTAAGCCATTATATGAAATAGCACCGCATAGCTATATAAATCCCCTCTTTACCGAAGCCGTACGAACGTGCCCTATAGGAGTATAGTGTGCCTGACTTGGGATCTAACGGTCCCGCTTTCAATAATTCCCATTTCACCCTTACATCTTATTGACTCTCTCTGGTTTGGGAGCTCCTGTCACATTGAACATGTCATGTGTTCTCATTGCGCCAAAGGTGTTTGGCCATATCACTAACTAAAGTGCCTCTTACTACAGAGGTTTCTTTTTTCCGACTTTCCGACGACAGAGCGGGCGCCGAATTTTCTGTGGAACGTGGCTTTTCATTTTATCGCATGGGCTCAAACAATCTCAACAGTATAAACAAATGTATGCACAGGCTCCTTTACTTGCAAGGCTACTCAGACTAGCGCGGCAAAATTTAGAACAAATTGCATGCTTATATAAAAAAAACCCTTCGTAGCTTTTTCTGATATGTCCTCGCAACATAACCTGCGAGAAAAACTTCTAGTGCTACCTCGTCGTGTTCATCTGCTTCACAACACATCGTTAAAAATCCTAGTTCACTGGCCAGCTCCCTGATAACTAAATAGGTTAAATAACGTGACGGGAACACACGAAAAGAGGACGACACAACTAGCGCTGTTGTGCCGTCTTCTTCTCCTGTGTTCCCGTCACGTTGTTTGCGCGGTTAACCTATAATTAATCACCAACAAGTCCAATCTGCGGTCCCTTGTAGCAAATTCAATGGCAGCTGATAGGGCATTATACTTCAGCATCTGGACTTTTTAACCTCAGATTTCCACTCCTCGCTGCTGTGTTTGCCTGAAGCGAGCTCAGCAGATAAAATTAGAGGGTCTCTTAGATGTCTCTTAAGCGGAGGATGGCGAAAGCCTACCCTTCTCCTATCATTTGCCTCTCATCGTTTGCCACATTTCGTCATTTCAAGTCGTCGTTTGATATATTGGTCGTTTATCAGTCATGATGAGTCTGGCTGCGTAGTCATCGTTGCCTTTATTACTCATAACTAAGCACGTTACTCATTTAGAATCAGCAGTGGTCATTACATGTCGTCGTTTCACATATTGGTTATTTTGTAGTTATTAACAGTAATGATGAGTCATGCCTAGCTATAGTTATTACCACACATCGCTAAGCACTTTTACTCATTTCTAATCAATTGCGGTCATTACATGTCCTAGTTTGATATACTGGTCATTACAAATCATTTTAGTCATTATTAACCATTATTAGTCATTAGCATTAGTCATTACCTCTATCAATGTCTATAACTATTATTGATTACCTATCACCATCAATCATTTTCATTCCTAATCTCCCTCCTTGCACGTTCGCTTTTGCGACTGGCACACCAGAGCACAGATGCGACGCACAGATAACAGGCACAGCTTCTGCGCATAGATTTTCGCTCCATGAGCCTAGAATGGCTTTCGCCTTAAAAAACAAACGCGTCCAGTCTCAACGTTAACATGCTTGCACACAAAAAAGTTTGCGTTTACCACGCAGACGCGAGGCGAACGCGCCCAGAAAGGAAGCAAACCTCGCGCTCAGAGCCGGCGACCCCGGCGGCGACGTGTCCCCGAACAGTGGCGCCCTCAGCAGAAATAGCGGGTGCAACTGTAAACTCCCCAAGGACGCGCTTGCCCATTGACGGCGGCGCGACGCAGCAGGCCGCACCCAGTGCGCTTCCATCGAGCGGCCGTGATGGTGGCCACCGCCGGGCGCGACTCACTCGGTTCCTTTCTTTCTTGCCCATTATTACTCCATGCACCTAGACTGCTGTCAACATGGTTTCCCGGTATTAAGGGGCTATTCCCATGGTACGTACCCTTGAGCTTTGGGCCGCCCAGGTTTCCACTTATTTGCGAATAAATAAACATGGTCACCAGACGCAGCACAACAAAATGCTTTGCAGCTAATTTGTGGCCGAGTGAATTCGCCAAAGATGCAGTAGGAAACCTTTTTATAAAGTACGATGCATTACCTCATTCAGCTGTTAATTTTAATTGGACTGGTATTCCTGCAGATGCATATAAATTACTCTCTGCTTTCGACGCAGATAGAATTGCGCGTCCCTTTTAGATGCATGAGCTGCTGGCTCCAATTAATGATGGGAAATGTAAAACAGAGCCCGGCCCGGACAAAATTCAGTATGAGGTTTACAAACCCTATGTAGCGTTGAACTACCTCAACTACTAGACACCATAAACAAAGTATGGCAGCATGGTGTGGTACCCGAAGGTTGAAAATCCGCTGTCGTTATCCCAATCCCCAAACCAGGAAAGCCTCCAACTGACCTCGCCAACTTACGACCAATCTCCTTAACACCAACACTGTGCAAGCTTGCAGAGAAAGTGCTAACCGCACGACGTTCTTGGTGGTTAGAACAGCACAATTTTTATCATCCCACTCAGACTGCATTTCGTCCATACATAGGTACAGAGGATGACTTGCGGTCTTGGCATAAGCAGTTCTGTCATCTACCCGCAGCTGCAATGTGCGTACCATTTTAGCAATGGACGTTGAAACTTCACAACACAGTCATGCAGCGATGCTGGGCTATATTGACATGCTTCGTCTCCCTCTGAAAGTCCTCAGTTTTGTCGAATCATTTTGCATGGAAGAAAATTTGTAATACGTATCAGTGGTGACGCAATTGGTTCATTTGTTTCGTTACGCGGCGTGGCCCAAGGATCAGTATGGTCACCGACGCTGTTTAACATTGCTTTCATCCCACTGGCATGGTGCTTACATGACGCTTACATGACATCCCTGAAATCATGTTTTCGCAGTACGCTGATGATATAACGATACAGTGTACTCACCAAGATCTGCTCACTCAGAAGGCGGCCCTTCAATCAGCCTTAGATATTACCTCTGATTACGCTTCCTCCAAATTCCTTCAGCTTTCCGTGAGTAAAAAAAACATAAAAGTCGGCCGCCAACCACTGGGAACACCGTCACCGACAAAAAAGTCCATGTATAAAAATTCTAGGCTTAACGATTCACCAATCAAGATCAGCGGCTGCTTTGCTTTTACAGGCAAAAAAGCAGGCTATTGAGACTTTGGGTTTGATTAGAAGAATGCCTATTGTACGCCAGTTGGCGAGGGTGGTTCTGCAGCCACGTATTGTTTATCAAGCCCTGTTCCAGCATCTTACAGGTGCATAATAGAATCGCCTTGAAACCGTGAACCGAAAAGCTCTGAGGACTATTACATGTCTTCTGCGAATCACATCGGTCGTAGCGTTACAAAAGAATGCACAGCTCAACACCATTGATCAGCTGGTGTAGCAGCTCCGTGACGCTCGAAGACTTAAGGCCACTATAACACATGCCACACAAACACTGAGGGCGTATGCAACTTCACACATTATTCTTCAGCCACCTGCGCCAGTTCTCCCTCACTGGAAGTTTGTACACTCAGGCGACAACAAGCCAACTGATAACCGCAGACCGACATCTGCCAAATAGGCATCGTCCCTTTGCTAGAAGTTTGAAGAACAAGATGCTCACCTGCTTCAAGGGCTCATTGTATTGTACGTGGACGATAGCATACAATGCTGTGAAGCAAATTCCGCTCTCTACTGTTCGTGCAAGCCTAGCCTGAATCATGCATCTACGTTTCGACTTTCGGAACGACCTACGTCATTCTGCTCCGAACTCTTAGCAGTTCAGGATGCACTCGGCTCCGTGATAACCACAACTATATTCCCTAAGGTCCACGTTGTTATCTGCACTGATACACTTCAAGTAGCACGGTTGCTCCGACGTGTCAGCCATATTCCCCCAAAAATATGTTGAGACATTCACCAGCTTGGGGCGCGCATCCCGCAGTCAGTGTGTATTGAATGGTTGCCAAGAGACCTTCTGCCTCCCCAAAGTTACGCAGATGTTGCGACCCGCCTCGCGACTCGAGGCGGGTCGCAACGACTCTTCATTCAACGACTCCATGATATAGACAACGCTACCCTCCTTTGATCAAGAAAGGAACACCTTCGGCGCCGCACACGTGCTCTTATCCATCCGTGTGCGCTAACCCTCCCCCGCAGTCTCACCCGCGCAGAGGAGGTTACACTTAGGAGGATCCGGGTCGGGGTTGCCCTACACCGGCTGTCACTAAGACGTGGTCTCACTTCCGACACTTATATTCCCACCAAGGGTGTCCGATATGTAAAAACAAAAATGTTGGAGTCGACATTCACCACTTGCTGTGGGATTGCCCAGCACTGAAATCGACGACACGAATTAGACACCTGACGATAGCTAGAAGATCAGCAAGAAATCCTGCCTGGACGCTAGGACCCCACCATCGCTCTCCTGGATTTCATAAAACCCCCCAACCTTTTTTATTCATTTATTCATTTCTTCATTCTTCAACTCATACTCAACTGATGTTCTGAGGCAACAAATATCGTTGCAAAAAAAAAAAAAACATTATGACTTACAAAAGGATAATATTTGTTGATAACATATCTCTCTCTCTTCATCCTTCAAGCTCCTCTACTCCCCTTCTTCCGCCTACCAATTGCTAGCGCATGTGTCCGTCTTTTTCTCCTGTGTTTCTGGGTGTTGTACCTTGCGCTGTTCGTAAGAATTTCTACGCAACCGAGAATTGCACCACCTGTGTTCATTCAGCTATGTGTCATGTACTTACCATACCATACCATACAGCGCCACAATGTTTAACTCTATCATAGTTAGCTCCATTGCTTTCCACGGAAACGTTCTGGAAATGGGATAGTGGAAATATTTTTTGTTTTAAATGCATCACTGGCGCGCGAAACAGACCTAAGTGACGTCCCATTTCCGCTCCGGCCCAAGTAAATAGAAAGGCTGAGTGCATGTATTATCCACTTTTCGTCGCTATTATAACAATTGACAAATACCAGAAAAGCATTACTCGACAGAAGTCTAGAACCTAATAGCCACCACTAGTTGAGGGGAACTGAAGAGCGAAAGTTAATTATGCGGACAAACGCAAAGCACAGAAAAACAATTTCACAAATATATCTGCACTGAAAGCATTCCTCATGTTCGTGATGGTAATTTTTCATTTGTTTCATAGACTTTTCAGAAAGTTAGATAGAATTTATATACGTACATTTATGCTCCCGTTCCCTGGTGCCAGCGGCTCCTGGACTCATCTGGGTCAGTTCCGTGACCCAGATGAACTAGTTTTTCCGTGATCGTGTTAATTTCCAGTCGGCTACGTCAGTGCGCTTGTTTTCTACGAAACACATACTTCTGAATACTTCTGAAAACACTTTCCTGAGAAAGAGCACATAGTACGGAAAAAGGTGACGCTTCTTTTGAAATTAATAAAATGGAAACTGCTCCGCTGCCACGAGACTGCGACTATAAGGTATTGCAACAGTTTTGGTATAAAGTTGCCTCTCGGGGCTTGATTAGAAGAACGTCGCTTTTATCTTCAATATAAGAGGAGAGAAAGGAATGACCATCTGATATTTTGAGAGCAGTTTTTCTTTTTATTCCGTACTTGCGATAGGACTGAATGATTGCGCATTGCGTTGACTATTTGCACTACATATTGCTTAAAAATATGTTCGCAGTGTCGCATTGCCATTATTAACATGCACATTAAGATGCTTTATTGACCGAAACATTGAACGAGTCTTTTATGCCGTAGATTATGATTATTTATTTTATAGATAATCTTCATGTCTCCCGAAATGCTGGGGACTGCTTTGGAAAAATCTGTCCCCAGATAACAAAGAGTGAACGTTTACGCCACTTGCATTTTACTGAACATATAGGGAAGTGCGACAGAAATTGTTATTGCGCCAAGGGAATTCTGTAGATATTCACTTATGATACTGCTCCAACGAACTGAAGAGCGCGAACAGTAGACAATCCACAGAGAAGGCGCAGAGAAGACAAGGACAGCGCCTGTCCTTCTCTTTTCTGCGTCTTCTCTCTGGATTTTCTACGGTTCGCGCTCTTCTGTTCGTTGAAAGTCATGAAACAACTAGGCCCAACCGAAATTTTATTGAGGATGACACTGCTCCTTTACACTGGCCTATAGGAATCATCGGTTGTCCTCTCGCTCTACCTGCCCTGCCCATGCCCATTTTTATTTCTTGATTTCCAATAGATAGTTATTACCACGAGTTATTTCTGTGACCCACTCTTTGCGCTATCTATCTCTTAGTAGTCCTACCATTTTTCGTTCCATATCCCTCTGCGCTATCCTCAACTTAAGTAGACACGTTTTTGCTAGTTCCGCGATTTAGCCCCATATGTGAGTACAGGTAAGATGCAAAAGTTGTGTACTTTCCTCTTGTGCGATACCAGTAAGCTGCTAGACATAATCTGGGAGTGCTTGACAGTGTAAAAAAAATGGCCTATTGTTTCTGGCTTCCTGCACATTAAACAGTGCGATTCCCAGGATATAAAAATCCCTTGCCCTCCGAAAATGTTTTTACCGACAAGGTTCCGGTGTGCAATTTAAAAAAGAAGGTTTTTGCTCCTGGGGTCACCTGCATTGTTTTTAAACTTTTTAACACACCTGCACTTGGGCCTCCACTGTACAAAGCCGTGTACAAAGGAACTGGGAACATAATGTGGCACGATGCACAGTACAATGTCTTTCGTTTTACTGTTGACAAATAACCGCTTGAAAACCGCGCTGAATGAAACCGTACACTTGCTACGACTTCTGTATGAAAGCCCTCAACTCCTACGGAAAAATCTTCAGTTGAAGCAATGTACTCGGGAAGCAGCCGCCTCAGTCAGACTTGGCATACGGTGCGTAAGAAAGGGTCAGTTCTGTTTCTAAAAAACAAAAAACCACTACACTGACCAGTTGTCGCAAAAACAAGTGGCCCAATCCTAGCTTACCATCTTTTACTCGTCTGAACAAGTTGGTCCGGTTGCAGCCCTCCCATTTAGACGCCCAGACAAATACGGTGAAAGTCTTGTGCAGCTTCTGAATTGAACAGTGCAACACCTGCATGACATACCAGAGCTTGCTGATAAAAAACAAATTTCGAACTTTGGCCCTGGCAAAAATAGATAGGTTGGGCCCTCTCTACTTTTCAGATTTTTCCTTTATCTATTTAGTCTGCCCTCTCCAATACTGTTCACTGTCACGGCAAGCCAATAGCGGAACTCCCAAGTACCTATATGGTGTCAATTTTGTGCGCCGGCGGGCTTAATTCGCGCTTGTGAGACAAGCTACTGTATCTGTATATATATTGTCACGTAGTGGTGACGAGGTCGACGACGCAAATGAAGGGGGTCGATAATTGCACTAACAAAACTCTTTATTTGGGCTGACTTGCGCCCGCAAAAGAACTAAGCAACTAGGCGGCGGCGATAGAAACAAACGTGCTCGTCGATCGTCGAACAAAGAATGCCCGTCACACTCGGCAACGCTCAATTTAAAGGCTGCACCGAACAATCTAGATAACGTCGCAAACAGCTACCAGCACGGGCTGGAACATTGTGGAAAGACAAGCGAGTGGCCGGAACCTTCGAGACAGATCTCGGTGCGTCTTGCGCTACAACAAAACTGATAAAGGTGTGACTCGCGACATCGAGGAGTAACAAACAAAGATTACGGAACTGATACGCGGTCCAGAATCAGAGTGATAAGCCTGTATGCCGGCGGCTGTTAAAAAACAACAAATACTGTTTTGAAGGTTTCGCGGCATTACTCCCCCCTTAAAAAAAACATCGCCTCGATGTTCCAGAACAAAGAAACTTAAACATAAACACTGCAAATTTTAGACACCACAGATTCTTTAACGCGCGTAATATGGCTTCAGTCGCACAACATGTACAATTTCTGGGCGTGCCCGTCGCCGTTGTCGCAGGTCGATGACAGCCCTATGTTCATTTAGGAAGTCCATGCCTAAAATCACGTCGCGGGAGCACTGCTGCAATAGCACAAAGCTGGTGGGGTAAGTACGCCCATTTACGGTTATTCTTGCAGTGCATCGTCCCGATGGAGTAATCGGGTTGCCACCTGCGGTGCGAATCAGCGGGCCATCCCAAGCGGTGGTAACCTTTCTGAGCTGAGAGGCTAACGGTCCACTAATGACTGAATAGTCAGCTCCGGTGTCTACTAGGGCAGTGACTCTGCGACCGTCGATATCAACTTCAAGGTCACTTGTTCGCGTCCTCGCATTGCACGTGGGCCTTAGTGTCCGATCTCGGCTCCGTCGTTTCTTCAGGTCATGGCCGGGGCATACCGTTGTTACTTCGCTGGGCGGCGGTGTCTGCTTGCACTCTGGTCGTGTTGTCGTCGATGTCGTCGTGTGGAGCGGCGATGAAATGGTTGCGTCGTCGTTAGTGGTCGTCGGCGGCGGAGGATCTTCGTCTTTTCGCCATTGAGCAACCTCACCTCCAAAAGTTGCTGCCTTTAGTTTCCCCTGCGCGGGCTTGGGGACCTTCCGCGCATACTCTCATCATAGTTACGGCCTGGCGACGCAAAGCGGGCCCTGTATGGCGATGGAGATCTGAACCGACGGCTTGGTGGCGCAATCTCACCGCTACGCAGGTAGTTGTCAATTTCTTGTGGTCGTTCACCTGGGCGTGGTCGTGGAGCGTCGACTGCAAATCCGCGGAGACCGATTCGTCGGTACGGGCAGTGGCGCAGAATGTGGCCGGCCTCACCGCAGTGGAAGCATAATGGCCGGTTGTTTGCAGTCCTCCAGGCGTCGCACTTCCTGGGGTTTGGGGGTCGTTGGTAGGCTTGGCGGGCGGGGGCCAAGGGGCGGTTTTCAGGAACAGGACGGTAGCGGCGACGGCTCGGAAAGTCATCACGTCGGGGCTCAGGGCGACGTAATGCACCAGCGTAGTTCATTGCTGTTGCCTCTTGTGCTGGAACAGTCGCAGCCGTCGCTTCAGGAACGCCCAGCGCCTGCTGGACTTCTTCACGGACGACGTCCGCGAGCGTCGCCACCTGGGGTTGTTGCGATGATGGCTGCATTCGGCGGAGCTCTTCTCGCACGATCTCCCGGATGAGGTCACGAAGGTTCTCTCCTCTTGCAGATGTGCTGGGGTAGTGGCATGAGTAGTTTGGTTGAAGTGGTCGCTCGTAGTGGCGCATCCGGGTATCCAACGTCTTCTCGATGGTCGATGCTTCACTCTCAAATTCTTCCACAGTTTTCGGCGGGTTCCGGACAAGCCCCGCAAAAAGCGACTCTTTAACGCCTCGCATTAAGAATTTCACTCTGTCATCTTCGGTCATGTTAGGGTCGGCGCGGCGAAACAGGCGTTTCATCTCTTCTACGTAGACCAGGATGGACTCGTTGGGTAGTTGAATTCTTGATTGGAGGAGGGCCTGAGCTCTTTCTTTTCAGACAGAACTTGTAAAGGCCGTCAAGAACTGTGCTTTGAATGTCTCCCAATCCTTGAAAGAAGTCTCGTGATTTTCAAACCAAATTCGGGCATGTCCTTGAAGAACAAAGTAGACCTGCCTGAGTATCGCAGCATCGTTCCAGCCGTTGAAATCTGCCACACGGTCGAAAAGGTCCATCCAATCTCCCGCATCTTCATCCGGTAATCCATGGAAGCAGGGGGGCTCACGGGGTTGGACGAAAACCACCGGCGCTGTAGGCTGGGCCATTGTCAGCGTCGATGCCTTCAGAGATCGAATAGGCTCAGGCAGCAGACCGTGTTCGGGTTGTAGGCCTTGAAGTCGGCGGCTGGCTCGGTGACCTGTAGGCTGGTCTTCCAGGGCGTCAGGAACACGGCTTGGGTCTTCGCTTGAAGGATCAAAGGCAGCACCTCCACCAGATGTCACGTAGTGGTGACGAGGTCGACGACACAAATGAAGGGGGTCGATAATTGCACTAACGAAAGTCTTTATTTGGGCTGACTTGCGCCCGCAAAAGAACTAAGCAACTCGGCGGCGGTGATAGAAACAAACGTGCTCGTCGATCGTCGAACAAAGAATGCCCGTCACACTCGGCAACGCTCAATTTAAAGGCTGCACCGAACAATCTAGATAACGTCGCAAACAGCTACCAGCACGGGCTGGAACATTGTGGAAAGACAAGCGAGTGGCCGGAACCTTCGAGACAGATCTCGGTGCGTCTTGCGCTACAACAAAACTGATAATAAAGGTGTGACTCGCGACATCAAGCAGTAACAAACAAAGATTACGGAACTGATACGCGGTCCAGAATCAGAGTGATAAGCCTGTATGCCGGCGGCTGTTAAAAAACAACAAATACTGTTTTAAAGGTTTCGCGGCAATATTTCATATGCCTTCTCCCACATCGTCACCCATCATGATCTTCTTTGTTCTCCCCTTCCCCTTCCCCACTGCAGAGTAGAAGGCCAGATTTGAATTATTCCGGCCAACCTCTCTGCTTTTCCTTTCAATAAATCTATATCTCTATCTATCTTTCTATCTATCGTGCAAGGCGCACCATCAAGCCGTTCAGGCGTGGATGGCCACCTTCTATGCCAAAGTCCGAGGCATTTCAACTAGAACTAGGAATAGGTTTGCTCGGTAATAAGCATCAGTCTAAATCTAAAAAAGGAACTCAACAAATTAGTAAGAAAGAAGACCACCAATAAATTAGCGGTGGGAGGGAAGGAGGGCAGAAGAGTCCAGGATCTCGCTACAGAATAGATACTCAGCTCTAACCGAGAATGGCGACATTACCCCAGAAACAGTAACCAATAATTTCAGAGATATCATTACTGATTGCGCTGTAGAAGTAGGCAGTAGGATAGTTAGAGAGGATACCGGTAAGCTTTTTAAAGAGACGAAAGATTTGATTAAGAAACGCCGGAGTATCAAAGCATCCAATCCAACTGACCAGACAGAATTGGCAGAGATATCACAGCTAATCAATAAGCGCAAAGTGGTCGATATAAGGAAGTATAACATGGAGAAAATTGAGCATACTGTAATGAACGGGGGAAGCCTTAAAGCGGAGAAGAAATTCGGCATAGGCGAAAATCAGACATATGAGCTAAGGGCAACATCATGACGAATATGGACAAGACAGTCAAAGTACCCGAGGAGTTCTATACTGACCTCTACAGTAGCTATAGTAGTCAGGTCCATACTGAGATCGGCCGTAGGGAAAAACAGACAGAAGTTCCACCAGTGACGAAGGGCGAGGTTAAGAAAGCAATAGAAACTACGAAAAGGGGGAAAGCAGCTGTGGAGGATCCGATAACTATAGATTAGTTGAATGACAGGGGGGATATCGTGCTAGAAAAACTGGCCACCTTGTATACACAGTGCCTGGTGTCATCAACGATACCGGAAACATGGAAGAATGCAAACATTATCCTCATTCATAAGAAAGGGGACTAAGGCTCTTAAACATTACAGATCAATCTGCTTACTGTCTGCTAGGTATAAGGTATTTACTAAGGTAATCGCTAATAGAATCGAGCCAACCTTAGACTGCAATCAAGGAAAGGATCAAGCAGGTTTTCGGAAACGGTACTCTACTATCGATCATATCCATTGTGGGCGATTCCTCTGCCCGAAGGATGCTCACGACAACACACAGTTGGCCGTATGACAAACATCTTTAATCTTACAGGGATCGTCGAAGTCGGTGCTACGTCGTAGTCCGGGTGGCTGCGGGTCGTTTCCGTGGAGAGCGCCAGGAGCGAAGCAGGAACGAGGAGCCAGGGACCAAGAGCGAGCGACGGCGGCGCGTGGCTTCCTTTATAGCCCCCCCCGCGCGGGACCGGTTATCCCCGAACGAGCGGGGAGAGGAAAACAGGCACCGCGCAGGGGGCATCAGGATAGTGGCGCGGCCTTCGAATGCGCGGCGCGCACGAGTCTTACGGATACGTAGTGCAGGGCCTGTTACGACCAAGCATCCGCATTTGCGCGCTCTATTGTTCGCCTGTGGGCATGGATAAGTGCTGTGAATATGTGGTGATGGTCCAATGGCTCTAAGTGAGCCTGTTTCCAGGAATCCTGTTTTGTAAGCCTGTTTTGCTTTGTGGACACTCTGCAAATGCCAAATTGACCCTGCCAAGAGAACGTCTGGAAAAACACAAAGAAACGTCCCCCTGCGGGAAATGCAGGAAGTGCTTTCTTTCTTTTGTTCACCCTTCCAGTCGATAAGCCCTATCGTCCAGTGAGGAATGTCTACTTTCCAAAGGAGACGACAGAGTGACATGTCCGCTGACGTGCAGGACAAGAAAGGAGCATGACGCATACAGCCATTAAGTGATTTCCCGGGAATGCAGGAAAGATTTGCAATTGTCGAAAAGGGACAATGTTGGGAGCCCTATGCGGCGCGCACGTGTACTTGGGTTTCTGAGAAGTAAATCCTCTTGCCGGAACCAGCTGCCTATCGATTCTTGGCTGAAGAATAGAAATGTACCTCCTCTCCTCGCCGTTCCCAAGCTTTTCCCGCCAACAAGTGATCACGCCCAACGAATGAATGCCGG
>JAJIZL010020277.1:91915-108033 GCA_023969395.1 Amblyomma maculatum | reverse complement strand
TCGCTATGAACTCTTAACGCTTGTCATTTTGCTGATGTACCCTTCTTTTTCATGTAAATATTCTTGTAAATACGTTTTCTCAAAGTGCCAGTAAACCTGCTTGTACATATTTTACCAACTTCGAAGATTCAGTCCTTCTTCAACCCCGAGTCTCTGCACGCTACCAAGTGAAGGCCGGGTCGACATAGCCCCAGCGTCACGACAGGCCCCACATCTTCCCCCCCCTCAGCGTCCGACCCGGGCTACGCTAACAGCCGGGCCATATCCATGTCCGAGCCCGGGTCGGCGTAAAATAGGGAGGCTTGTCGCCTGGCTCTGGCGGGATGCCCTCTCAGCTGGTTCGTGAGGTCGGAAGGGAAACCGAAACGAGTGAATGTCTCCAACAGTTTTTCACAAATCCGTTCTGACACAAGCTTCCTAAGGGGGAAAACCTCAACCCACTTGGAATAGTGGTCCGTTATTACCAGTATATATTGGTGTCCGCGCGCGGAGCGAGGGAGGGGTCCCATGATATCGTACGCGACCACTTGCCACGGATAGTTGCTAACTACCGGCTTCATCATGCCAGCGGGTTTCCCCGCCCGAAGCTTGGCTACCTGGCAAACAGGACATGTACGGGCGTAACCCAGCACATCCTTTCTCATACCTGGCCAGGTCGCGACACGGCATAACTTGTCATAAGTCTTACTGCCGCTGCCATGGCCTGCCAGCGCTGAGTCATGGAAGTACTGGAGGAATCGTTTCCGCATCTTCCTTGGGATCACGACTCGGAAGGGGGATGCAATCGCCTCTTCCTCGTCAAGTTGGGGGATGTAGCGGAGCAGTAAGCTATCATCGCCCAGCAGATACGCGTCGTACTTGCCCTCAGCGTTCCCGGTGCAAGATGCACTACTCGCAAGCTCTGTCAGCACCCGCTGGCATAGACCGTCTGCTTTCTGGGCCTCAATTAGATCTTCCCTACTGACCGCTACTCCGTTTTTTTTTTTTTTTTTTTTTTTTTTTTTTGGCAGGCGAGTAGTCGCCGCCACCAGCTGCTGCGCCTTCTCTCTCTCGCAGCACCGCGCGGCAACTCTATCCGCCTCCTTTCTCTCTTTAACTACGCAGGGCGCAACACTCGCGTCCGCCCTCTTCTCCTCTCCACTAGCGGCGACGCCGCTTTCAGCAAAGCTGGTCTGCGCCTCTTCTGCGCTTCTGCCAGCCTTCAACGGTGCGCGCGATAAAGCATCGGCCGCCTTATTCATGCTGCCCCGGCGGTACTCAACGGCGTACGCGTAACGTTGCAACGTCAGCGCCCATCTCGCGAGTCTGCCTGCGGGGTTTTTCAGCCTCTTTAACCACGAAAGTGCCTGGTGATCTGTCTGCACGGTGAAAACCGCTCAGTCTAGGTACATGTCGAACTTTGACAATGCGAACATTATCGCCAGGCATTCCTTTTCGGTCACGGAGTATTTCCGCTCCGCCGATGTGAGCGTGCGGCTAGCGAACGCGACATGGCGCAGCTTGCCCTCGTGTTCCTGCAACAAAACAGCTCCTACACCGGCACCACTAGCATCTGTCTGCAAGACAAGCGGCTTGTTCAGGTCGGGGAGGCGCAAACTAGCGGTGTTCGCTATCGCGCGAGCCAAGGCAACAAAAGCGTCGTTCTGTTCCTTGCCCCAGACCCACTTCGAGCCTTTCCGCAACTGCTGGTTCAACGGCCTAGCGAGCTCTGAACAACTAGGGATGAATTGTCTGTAGAAGGCAACCATTCCCAAAAACCTCTGCAAGATTTTCACGTCCGTCGGGCAGGGGTAGTTCAGAATTGCCTGCAGTTTGTCATCGTTCGGTCGCAAGGTGCCATCATCAACCACAAATCCCAAGAGGTTCACTCTCTTCGATGCCAACTGCACTTTCTTTAGGTTGATCGTTCTACCCGCACGTCTCATTCTTTCAAGAACGGAATTCAAGTGAATGAGATGCTCTTCGAACGACTGTGAGAATATCACGACGTCGTCGAGGTACGCCATCGCGTAGTTGAACCTTGCATCGCCCAGCACGATGTCCATCAATCGCATGAACGTTCTCGGTGCATTAGACAAGTCAAACGGGAGTCGAGTAAATTCGAAGAGCCCGCGGTGACAGGCGAATGCGGTTTTCTGAATGTCACCTTCCGCCACCTCAATCTGCAGGTACCTTCTGCTTGCATCCAGGACTGTGAAGAACCTTGCGTTCCCTTACGCGTACATCACAGCCTCGATCGACTGGAAAGGGTACGCAACCGAAGGCGTCAGTGAGTTGAGCTTTCGATAATCAACACACAGCCTGACCGAACCATCTTTCTTTGGCGCTAGAACCACTCGGGACGCCCAGGGACTTTGTGAGGGTCTCACCGCGCCGGTATCTATCATCTCGTCAAGGGCGCTGTCGAGAAGCTGTCTCTTATGCGCGCTTAACGGCCGCGGGTTACATCTGAAAGGGCATGCATCATCCGTTTCGATCTCGTGCTGAAGCAAGTCGGTTCTGCCTGGTTTCTTTGTGAAGCAATACGAAAACGGGAGTAAAGTTTCCACGAGCCTTCGGCGCTGACTACCGGTTCCTGAGAAGGACGCGATAATTGCTTCTAATAGGCTACCATTCAGTGTCACTGGGGAGCCCTCTGCCACACAAACGTGGACGCTCGCCCGCTGAGCGACGCATTCCTGTTTGGGTGCGCTAACAAAGGGAATGAGGGGGGTGAAGGGGCTGTAGCGATAGCCGTTCTTCCCCATGTCAAGCACAATGCCTTCGCTCGAAAGAAAATCTCTTCCCAGAATAACTGGTATGGCTAAGCCGGGCAGATAGACGAAGCGATGCCTCCGCTTCCTGCCGTCAAAACGCAGGACCAGACGCACCGCTTCCTTCCGCTTTTGTCGTCCCTGCTGCTAAGCTCAAAGGGGTTTCTGCTGGCCTGACACGGATGTTACATCTACGGCAGGCCTCAAACACATCATCACCGACCAGTGACAGAGTTGAGCCCGTGTCAATGAGTGCCGAGTAGCTTTGACCAGCTAACCGCACTAGCATAAAAGGGCTCGAGCGCGACAACATTCCTTGCGCTCTACAGGCGAGGGGGACAAAAGCCTCTGCGCCCCCAGGGCGGTCGCCCGGTGACGCGGCGTGGGAGTACATTTCCCATTTTCCGCCGTGGCTACCACGAAATTCTCCCGCCGACGGCGACAGGCTGGTGTTACCAATTATGGCCGCCGGCGGTCCGCGTTTCCCTGCGTACGCCTTGCTTGACACTCTCGTGCCACGTGGCCCGGCTGGTTGCAATTCCAGCAAAGCCGGTCGTTCACCTGCCGCGCGGTCGAGGGATGCCGCGTTCCACGAAGCGGTTGGGGACGTCTTTCCCCTCTCTCCGCGCCTGTGCGTACGTCGCTGGCGAGCCCAGCTCGACGCCGCTGCTCGAACGCGTACGGGTCAAGAGCGCGAGGAATCGCGGAGCCTTCCGCTGGCCTTTCCCGCCCTACCGTCATCACGTCTGCGCCGCTGGCGCGCGGCGCGGACTCTTCGCCTCCGGCCCAGGCGCATCGCGGCTTTAGCGATTCGGCTGGCCTGGGGGGTATCTGGTAGCGCAATTCAGCGAGTAAATCCGCCTGTACTACCTTCGCTTCCTGTGCTAGGGCCTCGAGGTTTGCAAAACCACGTCCCCGCAAATACGGCTTGAAGCGCGGATGGCATTGCCTCATCACGCGCGCGACCTGTTCACGATCCGTTGCCGTGGGATCTGCACTCTTGTAGAGCTCCTGCATTGCGCGTACATACTCGAGGAGGCTCTCCTCTGGGTGCTGTGTGCGCAACGCTAGCTCCTCAAGCATCCGGCGCTCGTAATCGGGCGGCAAGAACTCGGCGCGGAAGCGATCGGTGAAGTCTGCCATCGACTGGAAGGCCGGCTGACAGCGTCTCCATCGCGCCGCGCTCTCAACAAGTGCCACGGGGATTACCTGCGCTAGCACCACGTCGTCTGGGGAACCCAGTGCCGTCTGATAATCCTCGAGTGCTTGCAAGAACTCGTGGACTGACTTCACATCCGTGTAGCCGGAAAAGGAGGGAACCTCTACATTTATCCGCGGACGCGAGACTGTCGCCGCAGCTGTGGCTTGGTTGGCGCTAGCCACCGAACCGAGCTGACGGGTGAACACCGACAACACTTCGTTCATCTGCCTCATCAGGGCGGCCGCATCGGTAACCTCCGCAGACTCTACCGCGTCCTTTACCTCACTTCCGGACGCACTGGCGTCCGAAGCGGCGGCTCTATCTGGCACGTCTTTTCTCGGAGGCATTGCACTCAACAACTAAGGCCTACACGCGCACGACTACCACCTAGCCCGCATCAAGAGGCTAGTCACAAAGGCTAAACACTTCATAAAACTAACATATGCACAAAAAAATTAAAACACACATAACCCAAAACAAAATTAAAACACTGTACAAACACTACTATACTACACTCCGCGTCATCTGCACACAAGATAGCCCAAAACTCAAAATGGCGTCGCGCCTAACATACAAAGAACCGGCCCGTCGTGTTGCCGTGCGCTGCCACGTTGGAAGAAAAATCGTCCACATGGGTGCTAATTCAGCCCCACGTTGGGCGCCAGTTGTGGGCGATTCCTCTGCCCGAGGGATGCGCACGACAAACACACAGTTGGCCGTATGACAAACATCTTTAATCTCACAGGGATCGTCGAAGTCGGTGCTAGGTTGTCGTCCGGGTGGCTGCGGGTCGTTTCCGTGGAGAGCGCCAGAAGCGAAGCAGGAACGAGGAGCCAGGGACCAAGAGCGAGCGACGGCGGCGCGTGGCTTCCTTTATAGCCCCCCCCGCGCGGGACCGGTTATCCCCGAACGAGCGGGGAGAGGGAAACAGGCACCGCGCAGGGGGCATTGGGATAGTGGCGCGGTCTTCGAATTCGCGGCGCGCACGAGTCTTACGGATACGTGGTGCAGGGCCGCACACCATAACATCACCTAGGTGAGAGAAAAATGCTCGGAATATAACCAGCCCTTATACATAGGATTCATTGATTACGAAAAAGAATTTGAGTCAGTAGAAACCTTGACGGTCATGCAGGCATTGCGAAATCAGGGGTTAGATGAAACGTACGTGAAAGTGCAGATATATATATATATATATATATATATATATATATATATATATATATATATATATATACCGGCTGCACAGCAACCATAGTTTTGTATAAAGAAAGTAACAAATTCCCCATAAAGAAAGGCATTAGGCAAGAAGACACGATCTCCCCAGTACTATTCACAGCTTGCTTAGAGGAAATATTCAGAGTCTTGGAATGGGAGCAGTTAGGGATAAGGGTAGATAAAGAATACATCAGTAATCTGCGATTTGCTGATGACATTGCCTTGCTAAGTAACTCAGGAGATGAACTATAAAAAATGATTGGTGACCTGACAGGAAACGTCAAAGGTAGGATTGAAAATCAATATGCAGAAGACTATGGTAAAGTTCAACAGCCTCGGGAAAGAACAGCAGTTTAAGTTAGGTAGCGAACCACCGGGAGCATAGTAAGCGAATATGTTTACTTAGGACAGACAGTAACCGCAGATCCGGACCATGAAAAGGAAATAACAAAATGAATAAGCTTGTGATGGAGCGCATTTGGCAAGTACTCGCAGATTATGACTAACAGTGTGCCGGTATCGCTCAAGAGGAAAGTATACAACAGTTGCACCTTACCTGTACTCACCTATGGGGCTGAAACATGGAGGCTAACCAAGAGGGTTCTACTTAAGTTGAGGACAACGCAGTGGGCTATGGAAAGAAAAATGGTAAGGGTAACATTAAGAGACAGGAAGCCTGCAGACTGGGAGGGATGTTAAGTTCGTGTTCGGCAGGTTGCTGAAGTAAGATGACAAGTCAGGCAGTCTTGAAGTAGAACGTAGAGGGATGATATACTAACAGTTTATGTACACAGATGACAACTAAATTTACACTGGTGACCTCACACAGAGCTGCCACCGGAATAGCAAATGAGTACATCACAAGCACAAAACATCTCACACAGAGAACCACTTAGCTCACACAGAGGAAAGCTACGTGCCGAGTACGGAGTCGGCAGCTTGGGCTCGTCTGGGCAGAACTGCTCAACCGCGTCTCATGGCCGCTTTTTCATGGCAATGAGAAACAAAGACATGAGGGCGGTCGCTTCACATGATCTGCCTCAAATTTACGAAGCCAATCCAACCCGTTGATTAATAAGAAAGACCCAACCCTGGTGGGTTGGCCATAATCTCAGACCCAGGTCCCTTATTCTTTAAAATTAAAAATGCAGCGTGCATGCTGCACACTCTCTTCACTCGAGGGTTAACAACCTCTCCCCATCGACGTTCGTCCTCCTTCCTCTATCCCACGGTATACATGGAAAAATAGAAATGGTCGTCGCCGTCGCCGTCGCTGCCCGAAACGGGAGACGCCGTCTGTCCAACGGCTCCATTAACTGCCGCGTTCGTTCGAAGAAGCGCCGCGAAGGGGGGGGGCTGTGACGAGGACGCTATTTTGCTAGCCACCGGGGGTCTGAAAGGGATCTTCAAGGCGCGCGGGGGCTTCTATTGACGACAGAATTCGACACGGCTGAGGGGTAAGCCGGCGCCTAGCGCCCAGACAGAGGGGCATTGTTTGGTTAATCTCCCTCGACAAGACGCGCGCGGGGGTGTCTATGATGACAGAAGACGACGCGGCTGCGATGTAAGCCGGTGCCTTGATCCCCCTTCTCCGTGACGGGAACTTGAATCCGTCAGCAAAGGAGACAGGCGTCGTCGGCGGCTGGACCGACGGGTTAGTAGCGGAGATGAGTGGGAACGAACATCTTCGCGTGTTCTCACAGGGACAGCTTCCCCTAAACAAAAAAAAAATCCTGCTGTTCACCGCGGCCTTACACGTCCCCCCTATGAGGGTGATAAGCTTGGAGTCTGCTCATTGTAGCCTAATACAACAAAGGCGGCAACACACCGCGACGAAAACAGGACATGTATGACACTTCACACATGAATGCGGCACAAAATGAGTCTAACACAGAATGAATCACATACATTCACATCGGCGGACCGGGCATTGTTCGTGAAAGTCCCGCGCGTGAGCAATTGGAGGTCCTCACACAGAGTTCAAGTGCACTTCACCGTTCACATCACAGATGGCACCGGGTACGCGGGAACATTCACGCGTCGCCGAAAGGCCATGGCTCAAGCCTGTGCTTTCTCTACGCCCCAAGTAACATTGGGGACCCGGGATAACGCGTCGGTGTTCTCATTGCTTGACCTTTTCCTGCGGGTCACCGTCACATTGTAGCGCTGTATTGCCAGCGCGCGAGTTTTGCCCCATGAGGCGTACTAGTAGTGAGATAGGAGAGGGGGTTGTGGTCAGATACTACGTTAATTTCTGTCCGTACACTCAATGATCAAATTTCTTTAGTGTTCAGATAAAGGCGAATGCTTCGCGCTCGGTCGTAGACCAGCGGCTCTGCGTTGCCGTGAATCGGTAGCTGGCAAACGGTATCGCCCTTTCCCGTCCCTCGTTTCCCATCTGCGCTAAACAAGCCCCCGCTACGACGTCGAACGCGTCGGTGAACAGCCAATATGGCCATTTAATGTCGGGGGTGTTCAGCGTTGCAGCTTCGCATAAAGCTGACTTGAGCCTATCCAGCGCGCATTGCGGTTCCTGGCTCCACAGAATCATGTTAGGTACACCTCGCCTCGTCAAAGAAGTGAGTGGTGCGCCCACCTCGGCGTAGCCTTCAACGTAATCGCGGTAGTAACCACATAAGCCTAGCAGACTTCGCAGCTGTTTCTTCGTTGCGGGGGGCGCGAGGTCTCGAATGGCCGAAATCTCTTCTGAATCGGGCCCATGGGTTCCGCCTCGCACTATGTGTCCTAGGTACTTATTGTGCGCCTGTGCAACCTGGCACTTTTCTTGGCTCACTTCAAGCTTGGCGTCGCGCAACAAATCCAAAATGATTTTCAAGTACCGCAAGTGCACAGCCCACGAGGAAGAGAAAATGGCGATGCCATCGAGGTATGCGGCCGCATAAGCCTGATGTTTCGAGAGGAGGGTGTTCATTATCCGCTGAAAGGTGGCCGCGGCGTTCTTTAGTCCGAACGGCAAGACTCGCCAAGCATATTTTCCCTCATGAGTTACGAAAACGGTCAGATGTTGGCTCTCCGGAGCTACCGGCACTTGCCAGTATACATGTCGCAAGTCGATAGGAGTGATATACCTAGCGCGGCCCACCCTCATGATTAGCTCTCTAGGGGGTGTCATTGGAAAGGCATCCGTTCGCGTCGCTGCGTTTAGAGCGCGATAGTCAACACACATGCGCACAAATCCATCCTTCCTACCCACGCATACAACGGGATGGGCGCACTCGCTTTCCACGGGATACACCAGCCCGAGGTCTAGCAACTCATCTACCTGGCGGCTCACCTCAATCCTTAATAACTCCGGCGCGCGATATGGGAAAGTTAGTTCGAG
Organism: Amblyomma maculatum; assembly: GCA_023969395.1. NCBI lineage: Eukaryota > Metazoa > Arthropoda > Arachnida > Ixodida > Ixodidae > Amblyomma > Amblyomma maculatum. Next base: position 99,518 of record JAJIZL010020277.1, on the reverse strand, counting down.
CTGGTAGCCTTCGTGCAGCTCTATCTTATGTGCACCAACCCGTGCGACTCCCGGCGTCTAGCTGAAGAAATCGGCGTAAGCGGCTAACACCTCCGAGCTCTCGAGGTGGTTCTGAGTAGGTAGTCATGCGAATTACTCCGCATCTACGAGACAACCACCCCCTCTTAGGCACAGACCAAGGGGTGCACTCGATTTCACCAAACCCCTCGTCTACCTCGAAAACTACTCCGACACGGCTGACACGTGCGTAGTAGGGTCGCAGCCTGTTCGCATGCACTACCGGTGTAGCCTTATCTCCCCTGTCGATTCTGTACGAGTTCTGCCTCTCTCGCGCGGTTACGACGAATGGACCGAGCCACTTTGGGGCCATTTTACTACAAGAGTCTGTGTCAAAGAGAAATACCTGGTCTCCGACGACAAACGTCTTGCTTCGCGCGCGCCTTTTATATGCCTGCGCGTAACTTCCCTGACGAGCGCTCGCCGTCAAACCCGCTACTTCTGCTGCTACTTCTAGCTGCTCGCGTAGCTGTCGCGAATACTTCGCGGGTTCTTCCGATGCAGAATTGCTAGCGGTCCGACCGGGTTCCTACTGAATAAAAGCTGGAACGGCGCCACTCCTGCTGCGTCAGGAGGGACTTCCTTGTACGCCCAGAGAACGAACGGGACCAGTCTATCCCACCCTATTGAAAAAACCTATTTGCGGTTTTAATAGGTCCTGTATGAAATAATATGGGAGTATGCAGGAGCCGAAATGGGGCATAAAGGACCCATAAAGACGCATTCAGGACTAGTAGGAGGACGCGCAGGATATGCATATAGGTCCTGTTACTCCTTTTCAGACTCCTTTATCTCCTGTATATCACATGTGGGATATATATTAGGAGTTATCGGAGTTGTGAATAGGTCCTGTGTACCATGATACAGGAGTTGGATGGGCTCCTTAATCAGGATTTGTTTATGGAAGTTTGAAAAGGCAAAGTTTGATATGCGCATGCGGTGTCCCCGCTAAATTCAATCAAGAATTAAAAACAAGAAAGCCTTTTTCAAATTTGAATGAAATGAACATGAAAGTTTGTTTTACATTTCGATTTCTGCATGCGCTGCTGTGAGCGCATGCGGTAATTACAATCAACAATCGCTGCACGTCTTCCGACCTTATGACGCACGTTCATATCTGTAACTGATGACGAGTCTGCAATGCGGAAGTGCAGGGAATAAATTCGCCTTTCCACATGAACATAAGTATGTTCGAGCATAACTCAAAACACACGTCGCCGCCTACCGAACCATTCATTGATAGCTGCGTATCAACAGCGATGCTTATTTAAGGGTTTGCATTTTAAAGGGAGCGATGGGAAGCAAAATACCGCCGCCGCTGCTCCGCTGGCAGCATGGGAAGTTAAAAGGTCATATATATGACAAGCGGATCCGTACGAGATATCTCTGTAGTAGAAAGAAAAATGCGCTCTAACACGGCGAAAAAATAGCCAGTACGTAACATATTCGCATATTCTTAGGTGTACGTGCAAAACACTGATACGTTTGAATGATAGATGATATTGCCTATGTGTATTGATAGAAAAGAAAAAGGTTCAGCGTGTTTACAGGGCAATCGTCGAAGGACGACCGCACGTAAGAAAAAGATGCAAAGTGCGAAACAGAAAATCGCAATAGAAAACGACGAATATAAGCATACAAACCATCTGTTTCCATGGTGTAGTGGTTAGCGTGCTGGGCTGGTATGCGGTGTAATCCGTAAGATCATGGTTCCATTCCTGGTGAGGCAACATTTTTTTTTTCATTTTTTTTTATTTACGTGCATTTTTTTATTTACCTGAACGTCTTTTTAGCCTGCATCCTCATTTTCCCCACAACGAGGGGCGCTGACCACATTCGACAACGCACATAGCCTGCGACTCCTACTACTCCTTTTACTCCTACCACTCCCTCAACTCCCACAACTCCCATGTCCAATAACCCCATATGAATAGGTCCTATATACAGATTTTTTTCAATAGTGCAGTTCTTGGGATCTTTCTCAGTAACATGGAACAACATGTCCTTTAAAACGCGATTCTACTTTTCCACCATTCTGTTGTTCTCCGGGTGCTCAGGTGTCGAAAAACGCGGCGCGCATCCCAGTCTTGCTAACATCTCACGCGTTAGCTGTTCCGTGAAGTTTGTTCTCCGATCTGAACAGACTACCTCAGTTATGCCCGTGCGGCTAAAGATCGTAAACAAGGCATCGTATGTTGCCCTAGCGGTCAGGATCGCAAACAGACTACCTCCGGCCACCGCTTACACAAGTCAACGCGGCAGAGAGCGTACCCATGTCCCCTGCTTGACGGAATATCGACCGTCTCCATTATATCGACATTTACGATCTGATACGGATGGTCGGGTCTGGTGAGAGGCGTGATGGGAACCATGTCTTTAATTCGCCTTTCTGAGCGGACTTGACAGCCGTGACATGTCCTGTAGTATCGCGTTACGTCTCCCTCTAAGCCTTGACTTAAAAGGCTGTTCTTAATTCGTTTTTGTCTTCCTGGGCCCCAAATGTCCTCCACAAAGGAACTCGTGCTCAAGGGAGAGTACCTCTTCGCGCCTGCTAAGGGCGAGCACGAGCTGCTTGACTTTGGTACCGCAGATCGAGCCCCAGTGATACAACCAGCCATCTAAAACAAACATGCCGGCCTTACCTGACTTTGCGTCAGCCCACGCATTCTTTGGGATTTCATCTGACACTTGGTCGGATCTGAATACCTGGCGCTGTTTTAGGGCTTCGTCCACGTCATGCTGGGTTGAGATATCATCTTCCTGTTCGCTTTCTTCCAGGTGTACTTCACAGGACTCTTCCGTCGCTACACCCTGCTCACCACTCATTACTTTGTCGACCTCAGGTCCCGCTGCTTGCACCATGTGTGATGTAGAGCTCAGCTTTGTGCTCTGCTCCGCCATGGTGACGGACGCGTTAACTGCTTCAGACAGAAGGCGGGCCTCACTCGTAACAAGTTCCTCGTAACGACTGTCTATCTCCGAAAGCAATTCCCAATCCTCCCTGGAAATCAAACAATCTACTCCCTCCGCCAGCTTATCAGAAAGCGCGCACACAATGTCTACTGCCTCGGGGCATGCTATGTGTGCGGTGTGTCGACTGATTCGCACCGCAAGAGTGACCAGTTTTGCGGTAACAGTCTCGCCAAAAGCCGAAACTAGCTTTATCGAGCCTGATGGCTCCCGACATATACTTGGCATGAGGTTTTCCCTGACCATGGTTATCTCGCTACCGGTATCAATTATAGCTGTCGCCGGTATCCCTGCGCGCACAATCTCCACCTGCTGTAGCTTCGATTTGCGAACCTCGTCGAATGACTGGGCCGTTTTTATCTCTGCTACCAGAGTTGTCTGCGAGGTTACTGACGCCGGTGTTTCGCATGCCTCTACGTCGTTACAGCTACTTTTTGAGCTCGAGCGCGCTTCTCCTTCTGCGCGTTTTGCGAAGCGCGAGGGCATTCCTTTGTCCGGTGGCCAAATGCGCGACATTCATAACACTGAGTCGGCCGTTTGCCATCATTGTTCGCTGCGTGCGGGGGTCTCTTGTTTTCGCGCGTACACGACACTTTGTTTCGCGGCGCGCCCTTTGCCCTTAGGTCTTCGAACGTCTGGAGAACGCAAGATATCTCATCCGGTTTTAGCCACCTCTCCTCCTCACGAAGACACACATACTCTAAGCCCACAGGCCTCAAGCTACCCTTTATGCGATCTACGACGATCAATGATACCAGGTCGTCTTTGGTTTCCACGTTCCGTGACCGAAGGTTGTACTGGAAGTACATTTTAGTGCGCGAAGCGAACTGCACCCAAGTTTCATCGCGGCGTTTCGTCGCGCGCTCAAAGCGTTCGAGGTGTTCTGCGGGGCTAAGCTTCAGCTCCTTTAAAACGGCTGTTTTTACCGAGCCGTAGCGGCCACACTCATCGTCCCCCAGGTTACGGAGAAGGTACCCGACACGCTCAGCTAGTGCTGGCATGATTAAGTAGTGAACGCGGCTTTGGTTTGGCACCATGTACGTCGTCAAAATTCTCTCGACCTCTTCTAACAATAACGGCACGTCGGCATCGCCCGGCAGCTTCAGTCCCTTAAGGACTTTAGCATATTGGGAGACTGGATCGGGCCCCATTCGACGCTGATCGTCGATGTCTGACCTTACAGACGTCTGCCCGCTTCCCGCTATCACCATTGCTACCGCTGGATCTAGCCCAAGTTATTGTAACTCTAGGCGTTACTGTGAAAGAATTTACAATCTTTCCAGCTCAAGATTTAGTTACATGCGGCGAATTGCAACCACTTCGGATACTAACATCTCCGCTACTTCACGTAGTGCTCCTTCTTCAGGTTGAGTTGTCGCCTGTTGCGACTGCTCGTTGTCATGTGTTTTATCTCCCCCTGTCACTAACTCCCCTAGGCTCGCCATCATGCTCCGTGTTAAAACCATACGCCACTTTACACTTGAGCCATAACCACTTCAACAAAGCGCAAGAAATCCCGCTTACAGGTGCTGGTGTCGCCAGTTGCGGCCTCCGTCCCTTGGTGCCGCAGCATCGTCGGAGTCCTCTCCACAACGCTGTCTCTGGTTCGAAGCCTGGGTCACCTTGCTGCTTCTGGCTGGATGTGTGGACGCTTGTTGCCTAGTGAGTTCCCAGGGCCTGGGTGCTCTGGCTGATGCTCGTGGTCGCTGGTCGCCGAACCCTGTCGTACTGCGCCAGTGATCTTAAGTTCGTGTTCGGCAGGTTGATGAAGTAGGATGACAAGTCAGGCACTCTCGAAGTTGAACGAAGAGGGATGATGTATTTACAGTTTATATACACAAATGACAGCTGAATTTACACTGGCGACCCCACACAGAGCTGCCACCGCCCTAGTAAAAGGGTACATCGCAAGCACAAAACATCTCACACAGAGAACCGCTTAGCTCACACAGATTAATGCTACGTGCCTAGCACGGAGTTTCCAGCCTGTGCTCGTCTGGGCAGAACTGCTCAACCGGGTCTAATGGCCGCTTTTTCAAGGCAACGACAAATACATGAGGGCGGTCACATCACATGATCCGCCTTAAAATTACGCTGCCAATCGGACACTTCGATTAATAAGTCCCAACCCCGGTTGGGTATGGCCATAATCTCGGACCCAAGTCCTTAATTCTTTAAAATTAAAAATGCATCGTGCATGCTGCACACTCTCTCCACTCGAGGGTTAACAACCTCTCTCCATCGGCGTTCGTCCTCCTTTCTCTATCCCACGGTATACATGGAAAAATAGAAATGGTCGTCGCCGTCGCTGCTGCCCGAAACGGGAGACGCCGTCTGTCCAACGGCTCCATTAACTGCCGCGTTCCTTCGTAGAAGCGCCGCGAAGGGTGGGGGGGGTGGGGGGGTTTGAGACGAGGACGCTATTTTGCTAGCCACCGGGGGCCTGCAAGGGATCGTCAAGACGCGCGCAGTCGTATACACTGTACAGGTTTCAGCCTCAACCAGAGAATGACATTTTTTGAGTGACTTGTCAGCTATCTTTAGATGGTTGGTTAGTTTGTGTGTCCCAAAGCAACTCAGGCTATGAGGGACGCCGTAGTGGAGGACTGCGGAAATTTCGACCACCTGGGGTTCTTTCAAATGCACTGACATCGAACAGAACATGGGCGCCTTGCTTTTCGCCTCTATCGAAAAGCTGCCGCCAAGGCCGCGATTTCATCCCGCGTCCTTGGGAACAGTAGTCGTGCGCCGTAACCACTGAGCCATCCCGGCGAGGTAGCTATCTTTAGGTACTTACTTCAGGACGGCAAATGATCACTAATGTATCAAGTTATCACTCCAGCCTTCATTTTCGTTGTATTATTATCCGTAGAACAACTGTCTATGGTTGTAGCTGTTCTAGGACCTATTCCATTTGGTACAGCAAACAAATTCTCACATCTATATGATACAATTAGGGTCTTAAGGAGCACTGAACAAGGGTAAAGAGGGGACGCCTCAGTTACCCTAGTTCAGCGCTCCTTCATACCGTGTAAATCATCTTTTGCCTCTCGTTATAATTAGGGTCTTGTATTCCAGTGCGTACTGGTCACTACTAGCTGTATTTTTCTTACCTGTGACAAAAAAGCTAACCGATGTGTTTGGAAAAACTGCAGCAATTGTTCGACAAAATCTAAAAAGTCACGTTTAGTGCCAGCTGGTTGTCTATAGATGGCTGGAACCAGACATTGGGGTGTTTTAATATCTAAGCATTGTAAATTTAGAATTGTAACAATGTACTCATCGATGATTCTGTAAGCGTAGCTCTAGTTGAGGTAAATCGCCACACCTTCACCTCTCTTTCCTATTTTTTTTTAGCGTACACACATGTAGTTGTCAATGACTGATGTATCATTGGTGGTTATAAGCCAAGTCTTTGTACAAATGGTGGCATCAAACCGCAGCACGAGGGAGTCCAGAAATATTTGCAACTTGCCAAGCTTTCTTTCTATATTTGTAATGTTAAAATGTATCAAAAAGAAATTACACTCGCTGGGTGTAAATGTGGTGTTGAATGATTCTGGCGATGGCAAGTCACAGCAACTCATCTATGCAACAACGGAAGGCTTATGTAATTGCTAATGCGCTTTCTATCTCATTTTAGTAATATCATCAGTGCAAGAGATACGCATGATGCTGCTGGCTTCGTCTTTCCTTGCTAGAATCCTGACGTTAGCTGTCCGCCAATATCTCCATTTAAGCTCTTGTTTCTTCACACCTGTGTCTCTAAGCAATTGCTTGTTCTGCCGCGTCAGGTGCTCATTGAGGAATATTTGAGTGTTATCGCCAGTTATTGAAATGTCCTTTTGTGATAACTCTTAGATTTCTGTATCATGTAGTACCGAGTCTCTCTTTGCGCGTCTCACGAAGCGAACAGCGATATTGTTGGTTGTTGAGCTCGAGGTCAGAATTCTATGACAGATGTGAATGCCCCCTCGTCAAAGAGTATTTAACAAGGCCATAAATCTTTTGAACAGCTACAAAAGAGTCACACTCGTCTTGTACGCCTTTGATCTTAAGATCGCTACTTCTCTGGTACTATTCCACCTCTACTAACTTATTTGCTACCAGTTTGTTTTCATCTTTCAGTTTCTGATTCTCAAGCACAATATTTTTAGCTCGGCTCCTCATTCTTTGAGGTCCTGTGTCACGTCGTTCACATCGCCACATGTGCCCCTGCAGTGTTGAACTGACTTTTAGCTCCCTCCGTTCCCGCACGCATCTCCCTTTTAGGTTCTGCAAATAAGGCTCCTATATCACTTTCTTTTACCTTATATTTTCCCAGCGGCATTGTACTATAGCAGCGGTTCAAGCCCATTAACAACGACAGACGTGGTCGGCAGCAGCGCAGGGTACAAACAAGATTTTACAGTCGCTCGATACAATTTTTCAACTGCAAAGAGATGAAGTTTGTCGTGAGTTGTGCACCGTTCGGTGTGCTGTTGGCGCCTGGTTCAAGAGGACCGTATTTAAGCCGTCGCTCGCCAAGCAGGTATGCAGATTTCCAGCGCAATCTCTGTCACGTGGTGAGGCGTTG
>JAJIZL010020277.1:77052-91905 GCA_023969395.1 Amblyomma maculatum | reverse complement strand
CACGTGGTGAGGCGTTGGTGGGCGTTGCAGATCTTCATTTAACCGCGGTGCTGCTTATGTGTCAGCTGCTTCTGCGATGGTTGCAAAAAGATGCAGTTCGTCGTGAGTGCGTGCACAGTATTGTACGCTGCTGTCGAACTGGACGCGTGGCTCAGGGGGACGGTATTTAAGCCGTCGCTCGACAAAGAGGTAGGCAGATTTCCAGCGCAATCTCTGTCATGTGGTGAGGCGTTGGTGGGCGTTGCAGATCTTCATATAACTGCGGTGCTGCTTATGTGTCAGCTGCTTCAGCGATGGCTGCAAAAAGATGCAGTTTGTCGCGAGTGTGTGCACCGTTCGATACGCTGCTTCCGAGCTGCACGCCTGGCTCAGGGGGACCGTATTTAAGCCGTCGCTCTACAAAGAGGTATGCAGATTACCAGCGCAATCTCTGTCACGTGGTGAGGAGTTGGTGGGCGTTGCAGATCTTCATTTAACTGCGGTGCTGCTTATGTGTCAGCTGCTTCTGCGATGGTTGCAAAAAGATGCAGTTTGTCCACCTGAACCAGGCGTCCAGTTCGGCAGCAGCGCACCGAACGGTGCACACACTCACGACAAACTGCATCTTTTTGCAGTCATCGAAGAAGAAACTGACGCATAAGCAGCACCGCAGTCCAAGGGAAGATCTGCAATTCCCACCAACGCCTCACCACGTGACAAAGTTAGTGGTGGAAATCTGCATACCTGCTTGGCGAGCGACGGCTTAAATACGGTCCCCCTGAGCCAGGCGTACAGTTCGGCAGCAGCCTTCGACAAACTTAAGCGCCGCCTGCAATGCCCGCCTGTACTTGGCCACTTTGATGAAAACGCCCAGACCGAAATTCACACCGACGCGAGCAGTGTGGGCCTAGGAGCCGTTTTCGTCCAGAAGAGTGCCGGACAGGAGAAAGTAATCGTCTACGCTAGCAGGTCCCTCACAAAAACCGAAGCCAATTACCCGACGACCGAAAAGAAGTGCCTTGCGATCATCTGGGCCACTTCTAAGTTTCGTTCATACCTATACGGCCGACCATTTAAGGTGGTAAGCGACCATCACGCGCTCTGCTGGCTGTCTAATTTGAAAGATCCCCCCGGCCGCCTTGCCAGGTGGAGCCTATGACTTCAAGAATTCGACTTGACTGTAGTCTACAAGTCGGGCCGGAAGCATTCTGACGCAGACTGCTTATTACGCGCTCCCGTCGACGCTCCCCTGAAGGACGATGACGACGACGCCTTTTTGGGACCGGTAAGCGCCAGTAGTTTCGCAGAACAATAGCGATGAGACCCTGAGCTTAAAGCGCTAGCTGTTTACTTAGAAGGAAAGACCGCTTCCCCTCCTGGTGTGTTCAGGCGACAATTACCTTCGTTCGCGTTAAGCAATGGCCTCCTCGTGAAGAAGAACTTCGCACCCAACAAGACCGCGCAGCTTGTCGTAGTGCCTAAAACACTCTGGCAAGAAATTCTGCAGGCGTTGCACGATGAGCCCACAGCAGGCCACCTCGGATTTGCGCGCACGTTGCATCGAATTCAGGAGAAGTACTACTGGCCGCGACTGCCTGCCGAAGTTGCCCACTACGTGAAGACGTGTCGTGAGTGTCAATGATGCAAGACACCGCCGATCAGACCAGCAGGACTACTAAACCCGATTCCGCCCCCAGTCATGCCCTTTCAACAAATTAGGATGGATCTCCTTGGCCCCTTTCCATCTTCTTCTATGAGTAACAAGTGGATCATCGTGGCCACTGACTACCTTACCCGTTACGCCGAAGCAAAAGCACTACCCAATGGTACTGCGGCAGAAGTCGCCAAATTTTTTGTCGAACAAATTTTCTTGCGACACGGCGCCCCAGAAGTGCTCATCACGGACAGTGGAACGGCGTTTACGGCAGAGTTGACTCAAGCCATCCTCGAATACAGTCACACAAGCCATCGGCGAACAACTGCGTACCATCCCCAGACCTATGGCCTTACGGAGCGCCTGAACAAAACGATCGCGGACATGATCGCTATGTACAGTGGTTTTCAAAAATACACGGCCCACGGCTTCAGTACGCGGAGCGGGTGCCTGGCCGCACCGCGGCGCTGCTATCTTTGCCCGGCGCTCGGTGCGAGGGTGCCCTATGTGACGATAGCTATCTCCCTCCCTCTCGCGCTGTCAGGTAACACGCCTTCTAAAAACTATGTGCGGCCTTCGTCCGTTTGTTTCGTCGCTGCCGCTCGCTACGAAAGAGGGCGTCTGGACACTGGATGTTCGTAGGATGTTCGGGTCATCTGGAGGATTGTGTGGGCAGGTCCACACCATGTGGTGCACGTCTGCCTCTCCCCGCAATATTTGCATTTGGGGCCTCCAGATGTCACAAATACAGTGTCAACATTTGGCGGGTAGGGGCTGCCCTATTCAGCTCTGGTCTAGAGGCCCAACGAGCCCTCGTGATACGGGCGCGGATAGCAGCGGCAGCCGCTGGAGTCCTGGGCTAGGGACCCCACCTACACATCCCCCTCCCTTATCTCTACTCAATAAAGTTTTTCATTCATGTGTTCGCATCGCCGGTCTCGGCGCTCACCATGTGGGTGATTGGCGCGCGTTTGCAAATACTGGCGCCTTGTTACTTTGCTCCAACATACATTCATAGGCGGGCGTGCATCGAGACACAAAAAACGAGTTCCGTGGCTCTCTCGCCGCGCCGTTATACGGACCTATGTCCACGAAGCGTTGAGATGCCGCGCTCTGCAGTGGCGAGATCTTGCTTCTCAGTCCGCTTCTGTTGTGCAGTTGTGGCGAAACTCAGTATGACTTTTCTAGAAAATTTTGCTCTCCTCATTGCAAACTCTTCGAAAGAAGAAATACCAAGTTTAATGGGCACAAGTGTTCTACCATTAGTATACTTGCACTGGAAAGATCGGAGATCTTAAACATCTACTGTGAATTATTTCAGTGTCAACAAATTTGAAAATTATGCTACATTTAATAATATATCGCTGGATAGCTTACGCCAAGTACGATTACACTGTTCTAACCGTTGGTATTAATGGGTTGTCACTAATTTGTAAATTGCGAATCAATTTTTTGCTACACCTTCAAGTCATAAATTGTTGGATAGTAATTGCACTTGACTAGCTAATAGTACTTTTCAAATATTTATCGCCCTCTTTTTAATTGTAACTAGATATGCAATACGCATCGTTGGAAAACCTATATAAAGTATTATATATGAAGTAAATAATGGGAGGCGTTAATTAATTTTCGCGAAATTGTTAATTGCGAATAAATATCACTACAACCTCAAGTTACGTATCATTGGATAGCTTACGTCGAGTATTATTGCCCAGAACTAATATTATGGGTTAATTATTTATCGCTAATTTGTTATCGCCATAGACACAGTTCGCACAATACGCCAGATTTAGCCTAACTTCAGAGCAAGATGCTGTAATACATACTGATCTTTCTTGATAGTGGGGTACAATTATGCACAACATAAGCTATTCAAAGGCATATAACTTGAGCATTTAGCATGGCACTCAATGTTTAATTGCAATTAACAATTGAGCGATAAATAATTAACACCCATTATCAGTTCTGTGCAATAATAGTCGGTTTAAGCTATTCAATGATATATAAATTCAGGCTGTAGCGTAACATATATATTTAAATTAAATAATAAGAAATAATTAATGAACACCCACTAGTAGATCTGTGCAATGATACTCAACATATGCTATCCAGTGATATATAAGCTGAGGTTGTAGTGTAATATACATATTTATGCGAAATTAACAAAGCGTTAATAGTTTAGCGCCTTCCAATCATTATTTGCTATAATACGTAATACAAGTTTTCCAACCATGCATGACTTCATGGTGTAGCATATTTCATACTTTGTTGCAATTAAAAAAAGTGCGATGTATAATTGAAAAGTACAATTAGCTACTCCAACGCAATTATACTCTGCATAGCTATCCAACAGTTTATGACTTGACAGTATAGCGATATATTTAATCGCAAATTACAAATTAGTGACAACTCATTAATGTCCACAATTAGTACAGTGTTATCAAACTTGACAAGCTATCCAGTGATATATCATTAAATGTAGCATAATGTTTAAATTTATTTCCACTGACATAATTCACAGTAGACGTTTAAGGCCTCCGATTTGTCAAGTGCAACTATACTAGACAAAATGGCCAATGGTAGAACACTTGTTCCCATCGCCACAACTGCACAAGAGAAGCGGACTCAGTAGCAAGGTCTCGCCACTGCAGAGCGCGGCATCTCAACGCTCCGGCGACATAGGTCGGATAACAGCGCGGCGAGAGAGAGGCACGACGCTCGTTTTTCGCGTCTCGATGCACGTACGGTGATGAACGTATGTTGGAGGAAGGTTGCAGGGCGCCAGTACTTGCAAACGCACGCAGAGACCGGTGATGCGAATATCCACAGTCCAGACGCCCTCTTTCGTAGCGAGCGGCAGCGGCGAAACCAGAGGAAGAAAGGCGAAACGGGCGAACGACGCACATAGAGTTCAGAAGGCGTGTTACTTTACAGCGCTAGAGGGAGGGAGAAAGCTGTCGTCACATAGGGCACCCTCGTATCGAGCGCCGGGCAGAGATAGTAGCGCCGCGGTGCGGCCCGGCAGCCGCTCCGCGGACTGAAGCCGTGGGCCGTGTATTTTTGAAAACCACTGTACGTCGACGCTGAACACAATACCTGGGACGCCATCTTGCCGTACGTGATCTTCGCGTATAACACGGCAGTCCAGGAGACGACCAGAGCGACCCCGTTCAAGCTTGTGTACGGTAGGGAGCCGACGACGACGCTCAACGAAATGCTGTCGCAGTAACCAACGAGGACAACCTCGACGTCGCCGCCTACCTGCAGCGTGCAGAGAAAGCCCGACGACTCGCACGGCTGCGTATTAAAGACCAACAGCGCACCAACAGCCGACGATACAACTTACGACGGCGCCACGCAGAGTGCAATCCAGGAGACCAAGTGTGGGTTTGGACACCAGTTCGCCGTCGCGGATTAAGTGAAAAGCTGTTGCGTCGATACTTTGGGCTGTAAAAAATCATTCGCCGCGTCGAACCACTGGAGTATGAAGTCATTCCCGACTGAACGTCAGCATCACAACGGCGACGCGCACGCCCAGAAATTGTACATGTTGTACGACTGAAGCCTTATTACGCGCGTTAAAGAATCTGTGGTGTTTAAACTTCGCAGTGTTTTTGTTTAAGTTGCTTTGTTTTGGAACATCGAGGCGATGTTTTTTTTAAGGGGCGAGTAATGCCGCGAAACCTTCAAAACTGTATTTGTTGTTTTTTAACAGCCCCCGGCATAAAGGCTTATCACTCTGATTCTGGATCGCGTATCAGTTCCGTAATCTTTGTTTGTTAATGCTGGATGTCGCTAGTCACACCTTTATCAGTTTTGTTGTAGCGCAAGATGCACCGAGATCTGTCTCGAAGATTCCGGCCACTCGTGTGTCTTTCCACAATGTTTCAGCCTGGGCTGGTAGCTGTTTGCGACATTATCCAGATTGTTCTGAGCAGCCTTTAAATTGAGCGTTGACGAGTGTGAAGGGCATTCTTTGTTCGACGATCGACAAGCACGTTTGTTGCTATCGCCGCCACCGAGTTGCTTAGTTTTTTTGCGGGCGAAATTCAACCCGTTTCTTCAGTGCAATTATCGACCCTTCATTTGTGTCGTCGACCTTGTCACCACTACGTGACAGTATTAAGTCTGTCGCTCGCCAAGCAGGTATGCATATTTCCACCGCAATCTCTGTCACGTGGTGAGGCGTTGATGGGTGTTGCAGATCTTTACTTGGAGTGCGGTGCTGCTTATGTGTCAGGTATCAGTCAGTTTATCTGCTTATCAGTCAGTGGGCGGTTGCTTGCAGTCCTCCAGGCGTCGCATTTCCTGGTGCTTGGGGTCGTACGTAGACTTGGCTGTTTGGGGCCAAGGCGCGTCATTCAAGAGCGGCTTGTTCGTGACGAGTGGGGGCTTGGCATCGTTTGCCGGAACTCAGGACGGCGTAACGCAGCAGCGTAGTTCATGGCTGTGAGCTGTTGCGTTGCAGTAGACGGAGCCGTTACTTGAGGAACACCCAAGGCCTGATAGACTTCATCACGGATGATGTCAGCAGGGGTGACTATTTGGGACTTTTGGGATGTTGGCAGGAGTCGTAGTTCTTCGAGGCACAATATCGCGGATAAGCTCCCACTGATTATCCCCGCATATAAGTGAGCCATCATAGCGACCAGCGGGAAAGACTTCCAGTGACCGGTTGTACGATTGGGTCCTTCTTTCTAAAGTCTTCTCATACTGTCTGCTTCCCGACAGTATTTTGCCACAGTCTTTGGCAACTGGTGTACAGGGCCGGCAAAAAGTTGGTCTTTTGACCGCGCATTAGGAAGTTTACGTTATTCCCCTCGATCACGTCGGCATTGGCGCGGCGGAAGAGATGCTTCATCTCTTCAAGGTAATCAAGGACGGACTCATTCGGGACTTGAATCCGGGATTGAAGCTGGGCCTGGGATTTTTTTTTTTTCAGACGGCATTTGCAAAAGCCGTCAAAAACTCTCTCCTAATTGTCTCCCAACCCTCTATAAAGGTTTCACGATTTTCTAACCAAATTCGGGAAGAATTTTAAAGAGCAATATAGACTTGCCTTAGCTTCGTTTCTTCTGCCCAGGCGTTGTATGCTGACACGCGTTCATACCGGTCGAGTCAGTCTTCCGCGTCCTCATTTGGTCGTACTTGGAAGCAGGAAGGCTTACGAGGCTGGAAGAAAGCTAAGGCCGGTTTCTGTTCGACGGGTGTTATCGCCGGGGGTATATAACGGTGTCGGGAGTCAGCACCTTCACCAGATGTCCCGTAGCGGCGACAATGTCGTTGGCCACAAAAGAGGAGGCTGGAAATTCATTGGAATAAACTCTTTATTCGGCTGAGTGGCGCCCGCAAAGAACTAATCGATTCGACGGCGGCGATAACAACAAACGTGCTCGCTGGGCGTCGAACAAAGAATACCCGTCGCACCCGTCAACGCGCAATTTAAAAGTGGCTATAAGCCGCAAAAGGTAAAGATAAGGCCGCAAAAGGTGACTAGCAAAACCTGGAAGAAACACACGCGAGTGGCCGGAATCTTCGAGATGAATCTCGGCGCATCTTACGCGAGAAAGAAACTGATGAAGCCGCGTCTCGCGACCAAAGAATAAGAATTGATACTCGTGCCAGAGTCAGAGTGCGTTAGTATTTACTATTATATATTTTGGTTTATCATATCTACATTTCCTTTTCTATTCCCTAGCATTTATTATTATTTTTTTTTCCGATGTAGTTATACATCTCAAAATCTAATATCTCTGCACCCCAATTCTTGGCCGATCCCCCTATGTGGGTATGTGCCATCACATTAGAGGAGAACAACAACAACAGAGTGATAAGGCCGCATAACGGCGGCTGCTAAAAAAGCTACAAATAGAGCTTTCGGTGTTTCGCGGCAATATATTCATGCTACACTTGTGTAGTAAACTGTGTCGATAGCCCGGCTAAAGGGATTGCAGTTCCTGGAAAACCTAAATATAGAGGAAAACACATAAAATACAGGCTCGAAAAATACAGTTGAGTAGAGCACTCTGTGAATGGTACTAGCAAAAAACAATTTTGAAAATAAACACTTAATTAAAACCAGTCGAGTTCTTTGTTAAGTAGTGTTGCTTTTTATGTTTAGAAAAATTAGATGATTGATGTGAAGCGGAAAATCATTCCGAACTTTAGTACCCACAAATTCCGATAATTGTTGCCCAGGGAGGTTCTTATTTGGGGGTAAATTGAAGTCTCCTAGATTAACACTTCGTGTCATACGATTGGAGACGTGAAACAGACAGGCATGAAAAGGGCGGTTATACTTTGCGACATTATGTTGGCATTCAGCCATGTTTCTTTGCGCAGTTCAATTGGCGAAATTCGAAGCTCTTCGAATAGTAATCTTGATTGATCAGTATACTTAGCAAAGCTGAGAATTCTTTAAGCCCGCTTTTGAACGGTTATGATCGAGTTTAGATAATTCTAATAGGTAAACCCCAACCTGCGACATAATACGTATATAAGGTGGGATTTAATAAATGTAGAATAAAGGACCCGCAAAGTACCAGTATCGATGTTTTCGCGTGCTTGTAGCAATGCGGAGCATTCCAGCAATTAGACGCGATCAGACAGAACTTCTATGCTCATGTCAGCGCAAATCTTTTGTCAAATATAATGCCCAAATACTTAAATGTGCATGTCTGTGGCAGCTCTCAAGTTTTTATAGTTATTTTCATATTTTCGGACTGCGCGTTTTTTCGCCTAGAGTGGAATATAATATATTTAGCCCTTTTCGTGGTAACAGCTAATTTACTGGATGTATACCAGCTGCAATTTGTTTTTCAAGTTCATCATTGGTGTGACTCTCCAATTCTGCCACGTTATCAGCCGTCCCTATATTACACGCATCATCTGCGTACATAAGGATTTCAGCAGATTCGGTGATACAAGGCAGGTCATTCATATAAAAGTCGAACATTATTGGCCGAGCAAAGATCGCCGTGGAACCCCAGCAGTTATTGAGAGGCTTGCAGACTTTATACTATTTATTTACGCCACCTGCTACCGATTTTTCATGTACCTGGATAATAAGGCCTTGCCTGGAATGTGTAGCACCCTAATGTACTTCATAATATCCCAGGCAGCACATTTCATCGGCCCAATAATGGGGATTGATTGGGGATTACTGGCCCACAAGTGGCCCAATGGTGCCGTTGAGCTACCAATAATGTGCAGCCACTCTATACCATAATCATTATTGGCCCAGTGAACTTCACCCATATCCGTTATTGGCATTCAACCGGCTAAGAGCGGTCAATAATGCCCATTCATATTGAACAGTTTGCCGTTATTGTATACACAATGAGGCAGCCTGGTCATTATTGGCCAACCAGCTGCAATTGTTTGCCAATATCTTCCACACCATGGTATAACCTGGTAAATATTGCCCGGTCAAAAACAACGGCTTCTCAATATTGAATATATCTAGGCATACAGTGGTCAATAATGTCCAACCAACTTTGCCGGCTTCCTAACATTGTAATATCTTGGTTTCTAGTGGTCGATATTGTCTAATGAGCCTTGATGGCTGACCAGCCTTGCACATATCATGGCATAGCTTGGCTAATATTGTTCGGCCATTATGGTTGCCTCGTCAACATTGAATATATCTTGGCATACATTGGTCAATATTGCCCCACAAGCTTTGGTGGCATCCTAACATTGTATATATCTTGGACTATAGCGGTCAATATTGCCTAATGAGGTCTGATGGCTGGCCAGCATTGCACATATAATGGCATAAATAGGTTAATATTGTCCGGCCATTATGGTTGTCTTGTCAGCAATAAATAAATCATGGCATATATTGGTCAATAGTGACCCGCCTGTCATGGCGGCCTGCCAACAATGTATACATATGCATTATATTGTTCAATATTGTTCGATGAACTGTGATGGCTAGCCAGCATTGCACCCTAATGGCATAGGTTGGGCAATAATGTTCTGCCAATATGGATGGCTTGTCAACATTGCATATATCTTGACATAGATTGGTCAATATTGTCCCATCAGCTTTGATGGCATCCCAACATTGTATATATCATGGTTTCTAGTGGTCGATATTGTCTAACGAGCTTTGATGGCTGGCCACCGTTGCACATTTCAGGCTGCGGCGACGCTAAAAAAACAGTAGAAGCAGCTCTGACCGACAGAGGCATTTCTAATGCTTGCATCTCAATATGACAGTGTGTTGGGGCTAATTTCGTCGCAACTAAATTTTTCGCTGGCCCGGACGTCAGTTTACGTTCAACTGTAGAAGATATTCATACGCCATACGTAATTTGGGCCACCAAATATATAATGTTTATTGGGATTAATGTATAGATTGTCCTAAAATTGTTTGACTGAGCTGACCAGACAAAATGACCAGAAGTGCCCATCACAGAAAATGTAGAATATATTTTTCTGAATACATTTTTCGTGATTCGCTAATTGTTGTGGATGACCTGCGATTATACTTGACAATTTTGGTAGAGAACTCTTTTATTTACGACTTTAGGCACGAATAATTGTTATGTAAAATTCTGCATATAATATCTTCGAGACAATTCCTGCAGACTAGAGGCCCGGATGTCGATCACGCGTGGACGTAGCTAACACAGATAGTGTTGCAAACTTTAGCCAAGTATTGAAAAAATTCTGACAGCACGTGGAATCTACACTGCAGAAATTAGCGAAGGCGAGATTAATGCTACTGCATACGGTGCATTACGTATCATTATCGTTATCAACTAAACGCAGCGTCATTACCATTGATTCTGTCATCATTGTAATTATCACTAATTGCAGCGTCATTCTCGTCGCTATCCTCACGGTAGACAATGACAATTACGTATGGTGCTAGTTTCGCTATCCAGGGTTTAGCGCAGTCGGTTAAAGCGTTAACTAGGCTAGGAATTCGATTCCCGGTGGAGACGATTTGTTTTTCTGATCTCGTCAAATCAGGATGATTGACAGTGATTGACACATCAATGCACAGATCCGATGCACAGATATATCCATGCACAGATCTCGAACACATCTCGCGCACAACTCTCGCGCACGGGATTTCGTTCCATGGGCCTATTTATACGCATACGAGTACAAGCATACGCGCACGCTCGAGCACACATCTGATATGACAAACAAATGTTTAATAGATGCGTGTCCGCGAAAAATATCCTGCGCAGTCAAGAAACGCAAGGTACTCAAATGCGAAGAACGCAAAAGAACGTGTGTGTCGCTTGAACAAACACAAGGGGTTTCGTTTGGATAGTAAACGCAGAAACGATCGAATATATCCGGTGAATCGCCATCCTGTAAACGTTTGTCCATGATTGGAAACACGCACGCGTAGCATCATTATTTCCGCCTTTGTTTACGTGATGGAAAGAAACCCAACATGTTCAAGCTAAGCAGAGGTGGGAGAGATCGATCGCGCTAGCCAATCAAACACGCACTGCATGATTCGCCATTACCCTAGCTGTTTCCGGCATTCAGCATAAGCCCCGACTATACCACGCCTCAGTACTAGCTGTTCTTATAGACAGATATGTTGGGCTGCTTTCAGGGCCTTCGAGTTCGAATATTTACTAAACACAAATTTGTACTGTACTCTTTTGCGCTCTGCTGTGGGCTTCAGCAACAAAGACTGAACGACTTTGGCCATCGGTGCAGCAGCGCATAAAATATTTCAGCTCAAAGAAAAAATACAAGCAACATATATTCTACGTTATGTCTAGATAATTCACTAGACAAGAAAACAAATCTGAACTGTCCTGGAATGGTTCGTATTCTAATGCGACGTAAATCGCACACTCCAAAAAGTAGTGTACATGTAAAAGATAATAAAAAAAATCAACAGCACTGCATGGGGCAAGGCAAACGAAAAAAAAATAAAAATTTAAAACAATTACCTACAGTGCAATGAATGCGCGCACATGTGTCGCCAGCATATATGGTAACAAAATTGAAATTGCATAATAACGATGTTCTTTACGGAAGTTATTTTTGTTCGAAAGCTGTAATATATGGCGCATAATGATGCATTTGACCACAGCGTTTGACAGCGCTCTCCTAAGCATTCTTCAGAAACTATTCTTCAAACATTCATTGCCTTATTATCCAACCATATAATCACCGCATAGAAGGCGTTTCCCTTCAGAGAACTAAATAATTCTATCCCATCATGTCAACCAGGCAGCTAATTGCAATTCATATATATTAAAAATAATTCGAGTGCGTCACTTTAGCAGTTTTGAGGCATTTTTAGAGAACACCACTCTCGAAGAATTTAACACGATTGAGAATTAGGGTTCCTTTGTGAAATATTCTGCCGCTTTCACAAGCGCTGCTTCCGCGGGCTGAAAGATGATTATACCGCGCTTCTTTCTGAGGACAAACTTGTCCCAAGTTCGTAGATATAGTTTCAATGTTGACCCTTGCTTTCTTTCTATTTTTTCTTTACTGCAAATTTAGTTCTTCAGATCTTAGCTCGTCGAGTATTTTGTATTTCTTGATATGCCCACGCTTAGTTCTACGCGGATTTTTTCTTGCTCTAAATGTCCACCTGATTTAATAAAAAAAATAAAAATGAATAACATGGGAATTTTTAACCTTGAGGTACTCGTAGTTATGGTCGTTTTCGCTTTTCTTTTCCTTAATAGGAATACAGCAAGTATACGGGCTGTTGCATCGCTCAGTTGCGCGTGATGACGTTTCAAGAGCACTCCGTCATGAACAGCGACCTGTGGGCCATTTTTAATAAAAAAAATATGTCCATTTGTTCGAACCGAGGACGATTCCGTGAAAACTGAAGATTGTTTTACGTATGTGATTATTATTTGAAACTATGAGGTAAAACGTATTTTGCATTAACAAAAAAAATATAGCGAAATTATCATTCCACTGAAAATGTTACCGAGCCAACAGTCGAGGCGACCAAAGAGCTCCGAACGCACTCCTCGTTGTTTTAGCGAAGCCAAGGGCAAAACTCTGCGCATTCGTCCTCACACGCTTGGCGCAAAGAACATACGGTTTCCATTCTCTCGTCCTTTTGTCGCCTCTCCGCCCGAGGGCCTTGACTAAAGCAATTCTCCAAACCGCTTTCAACTTCCCTTCTTTTAGCCTTTTCTCCCCGTAAAGCAGTCATCGCGAACGGGCAGCGACCTGCACTGCCCTCTCTTTCCTCCCGGCTAGGCAGGCGTTGCTCAGAATGCCCCCCACTCTACTCCCCCTCACTCTTCCCTTCCTTCCCGCCAACTTTCCTGGCCGGCAGCCTTCTGGGCTGACGTGGTCCTGCGGGACCTCTTGCATTTCTCTCACCCCCTTTCGAGCTTTATGCCAACTCTTTCGACAGATCTCAAGCAAAAACAAAAAAAAAGAAAAGAGGGAGAGAAAACACAACCATCCTTCTGCCCCCTTCCAGCCTCAAAACTCGACACAAGCCGCTGATTCAGAGACGTCTGGTCGGCCACACAATCCCCACCCGCTCGAGCTGCTCGAGCCCCCGCAGCTTTGGACAGCAGAACCGAAAAACCAAGCCTTGTGAAAGTTCCGATTCGTTTTAATGGCCATGCCTGAAAGAGGATATTTGTGAGTACCACCAGCATTTTAAGTTGTTTGTTCATAACTGAGCTCTCTGAGATTATTTCTTGCTTTGTCTCCTTGTAAGATCGCTACTTTTTCTTACCAGGTGTATAAAGCATCAGATCCCTGGGATTTACTTTGCGTGGCAGCATTCATTTTGGATTGTTGCAACTGAGGTCTGCAAATCTGCCCTAGCCGTATGGTAAGATACTTTTTTTTTGCATTATTTGGTGCAGTATGCTGTCAGCCTTGATCATCATGTCAATAACCGATATGCATGCGAGAACGGAAAGTCATTTATTTCGACCGCACCACGCCAGTCAGTTATGAACTGTATTTTCAGCGCACTATTTTGTATGCATAAACTCTGGTCATAATGACAAAATTTACAGCGCAGAGGTGGCCAATTTGTATTGCAAAAGAAAAACGTGGTCCTGTAAAACATGACGCGTGTTTTGTGTGATTTTCAGGTTACAACTTCATCGCGCGTGTGTTGTGTGTCTGAAGTGGTCAGTTTCTTGTCTAGCTTTCTGGGACATGATTTTTAGTTGCGAGCGAATATTCAATATTGTAATTTGCCGTTATGAATGCGCTATTGGAATGGTCTAAACGACGCGTAGCTTATTCACGTGTTTGATCTTTCTCTTGCGCTAATTCCGAGTAGTAGAAGTGTCATAAAGTAGCCGCTTAAAATAGGTTATTTACAGTTGCTACCATAGTTCTTATACTTTACCACACGTACAAACTTGTTCCCACAACAAACGTGATGCTAAGTTACGGATTTCTTTATTTTTTCAGTTCGAGTGTATCATACAAACCCCAAAGCATCTGTGTCGTGCGTTGTTTTGGCTGCAGCTTTGACAACTTTTAAAACGTTCTGTTTGCAGTAATGATGCGGTGCACACTAAATTTAGCAGCCGCGGTCGGAGTGCGACTGCCATTTTTTGTGTCTGTTTTTTCCTTTGTAGTTTCTTTTTAGTTCTTGCGGCAATCTATTCAAAGGAAAGCTATTGATTTGAAGGTTCCATTTATGACGACGTCTTTCTTCTACAGGTGTTCGATCACAAAGGCACTACAAGTATAAGGGGGCAAGCCCTGACTACCGTTTAACGAACAGATAACGGCAAATATCATTTTGTTTTATGTTTCCAGCGTCAACAACACATCCACATGGGAAGCCGTGCACTGCCAGATGTCGCAACCAATGTAACCAGGTTAATATGGCCGGCCTCACTGAGCATGCAGCTTATTTCAACCTGAGTAAATCAGACAAGAAAGTTGCCTGAGGGCCAACAGGTAGTGCTTTATTTTGCATTTTTACTCCACGGTCTAGCTGCACTTCCACTTTCTAAAAGTTTTCTGTCTTAATGGGATTTATGAATGTTGCTTTTATTTCCAGGTGCCATCTGCGAAATGAAATACATTGTTATGCACGCTGCTCAAGTCCATATCTTTAAAGGCTGCATGGAGCTGCTGCCCCTACAACCGACCACAAAAGAAGCTGCGATGAACGCATCCTCCAACCTGGGACCTGAGAACACCTTGCCAAGGGACGCAAAGACAGGAGGAGCACTGAAGTCTAAGAGTTCTGCCTAAATGTTTCCATGCCCTGTAAC